>CM035423.1:26385875-26565875 GCA_020310875.1 Ceratopteris richardii
GGACATGTTGTATTCTCCTCTTCATGATGCAGGATTTGTTCTTCATCCCATTTGGAGGGAAAAGGCTCCACAAATGGATGCAAAAGTTCACAATGGATGGATGGATGTCTTAGAAAGATTTACACATGGAGATGTTGCCAAACAAGGCAAATTATGTGATGAGTTAGATGCTTTTAAATCTATGTCAGGCGCATTTTCACAGCCAATTGTATGTGATGAAAGTAGAATGCGCTATGCTATTAGATGGTGGGAGCGATTTGGACCATGTGTTCTTAACTTGCAAAAATTGGCACTTCGTATTCTTTCACAAGGATCTTGTGCTTCTCCTTGTGAGAGAAATTGGAGCACTTTCAATGATTCAAACAAAAAGAAGGGGCAAATTCAAACCAAAAAACGTTGAAAAATTGGTGTATATTCATACAAATATGCATCTCATAAACAAGATCAAAGAAAAAGGGTTTGAAAAAATGGAGGTCACTCTTGATATGATAGAAAAAGAAGAGGGTGATAAAAGACTTCTTCCATTGCAAGAGGAAAATGATGGTGATATACCCTCTTCATCCACTTATGATATTGCAGCAAGTCATGCAAATGAGGATGCTAATGCTGATATTGAGGTTGATGATGATGATGATGATGATGATGTTGTTGTTGATGATGATGATGATGATGATGAGGAGGAGGAGGAGGAGGTTGATGATGATATTGAATCAGACCACAATGACCTCTACAAGGATAAAATCCATTTTCAAAGATTAATATATAGTTGTTTCTTCCAAAAATGTATGTACGCATGTATATACGTATGAAAGGGATATTGTATGGTTGGAACATAACTCAAAGATGTCTTATATACATCATGGCCCCAATGAACTCTACAAGGATAAAATCCATTAGATGAATGGAACATATGAAAGTACCCTACACTCATTACATAGGTCAATTTATCACAAAAACCCTTTTGTTTACTTGTATGCAACCTTGAAAAAGAAAAAAAAATTAAATGACTTATGTAAATCAGTTTTTCTAAGAATCAAGTACCCAACCAAGAAATCGTGCATATATGAATCGATCATTATGTGAATTGATATACTCCAAGAAAGCATTTACATTCAGCAATTTACAGAAAGGAAAACGTGCAAATTCATGACTGCAATGAAATCTTTTTACTAATAGAAAGACTCAATTAAGCGATAGTAAATTCTTGCACAACTTCTTGTTTTCAAATGAAGATGTAAATGCCCTCATATTTTTGCTGACTGTAAGAGACAAGGGCAGAAAAGAGACCAAGTTTCTTTCTCCCTTTTTTCTTTTTTTCCTTTTTTTTTTTGTGGGGGGGGGGAGGAGAGAGAGAGAGAGAGAGAGAGAGAGAGAGAGAAAGTTTCCTTCAAGACTTTCCTCGAAGTCTTCAATAACTTAAACTAAGTTTAGAGACCAAGCTTAAACATATGGAGAACTTCCTCCAAAACTTTTTTCCGTGAAACCTTCAGAAACTTGAACTCAATTTTAATAAACAAAATTCAATGTCAAGGAATAGTAAGGAAACTAACTTGGCAAGTATTCTGTCGAGAAGCTCCCCACCTTCACAAAGCCTGCAAATTTTGAACCAAGTAACTCCAATGTCTGAAATCCTACTCTAATTATAGCATCTAGATGTTATTAAGAAGAAGCAAGGTCCACAATATGAAAAATAAAAATTAAAAATTAAAAATTATTACAAAAATCAAGTTTCACAAGTGTGTGTGATTCCCAAAGCTAAAAATACATACTCCATAACTATGTAAACATGATCATCATCTTCGAATGCATCGTAGAACTGAACAACATTTTCATGACCAGAAAGAGCTTTCATTATCTTCACTTCTCGTTTGACATCCTCAACAGCAATGGGAAGTAGCATCTGCATAGAGGATAAGACAGTCACATATGGTTAAGTTTCAGTCACAAGAAACAAGATATCATAAAGAAAGAAAGTTGGAAATACAGAAGGCCTGCATTGAAGTGGACTTTAAAGAAGTACGTACACACAAGCATCAGCTCATGCAAAATTGAAATATGTATTGAGCAATTGAACCACAGGATACATTATTCAAATCCAATATTGCACAATGATGGCAAATTTTCTATATAGAAGTGCATAGAGGTGCTTGAATTGGATCTTAAATTTGAGATCTTATGGTAATGAATATAAGCGGTTGCATTAAAGGAACACGGATAGAAACCATAAAGCGCTGCCCCTCTCCTGGCCATGATTTTGTTTTGGTAAGTCAACAAGTTGATTCCAAAAATCGCTCCCCAGCTATGTAGGAGCTGGAGTCTCATCTATAGTTTCGTATTACTCATCCATGACTGAAGAACTGCGTGTATGTGAATGCATGTCAAAAATCAAGTGCCCAGACTCTGTTTAAGGCAGACCATGCCAAAAACTAACACTCTCTCTTCTTGTAGATATTGAGAGCGGCACGTTATGTCTTCAGAAAATTTTGTTTGAATGTCGACCGAGCTTTGACAAGAAGTATAAAGAAACATAACAATGTAATGCGTGTATCATACCTTCTTCTTCTCAATAATCTTCACTGCAACTTTTTCCTTGGTGACTATATCTGTTGCTGCGTAAGTGTAACCAAATTGTCCGTGACCGAGCAGCTTGCCCTTTTGATACTTCTCGTCAAAATTTGTGGAATAGCCAAATTTCGTCAGTTTTCCCAAAGGAACAGCCCCATTGGATTTACCCTTAGACTTGGCGACTTTCGACTCTGGATTCTTCGTTTTTGTGTCCTCCTCCTGCGCTATTTGTTTGTCTTTATCATCTCCCTGTCTCTTATTCGGATTCCTAGAGAGGCAGGCTCCCATTGTAACCCTGTCCTAAGTTCAATCGAAAAGATTGCTTTATCAATCCTTATTGATGTACGTTAAGGCTTCGTTGAACTTATCGTCACAATCAGTCAAACTCTTGGTGTACACAGTAGCAGAAAAGTTTTCGAATCACAAATGGTTCGAGGAAGATAGAGAAGGCCACTAAACCAAAAACTTAATCAATGTAGACAATAGATAGGGAAGGACTTAAGAAGCGCCACTCGCACTTCACAGTGAAAGACGAATGTTTGAAAGGAGGGACCGATTTGGAAAAGACTTCACACACTCCACTTCTCAGGAGGGATCCTGATCTGTCGTAGCCGAGCAAATACTCTTGGCTTCAGATAACTCGGGAACATCCAGAGATAATGACGCCAAAGAACTCTGTTATCTCGTCCACACCTGCGCTAGGAGGACAGGAATCATTGAAAATCAGTTCAAACAAAGATGCACCAGTCGGAGTCAGCAATGTCCGGACAATCGTGTGTCGCTGAGTCCCTGTTACAGAGCTTGAAGGTAACGATGGGAAACAGAACGATGGAGGTTGAGAGGGAGAGAGGAAGGAAGGAGAAATGAGGACGTCGTGGCCGGGGGGGCGACTTTGACCTTCTGCTGACCAATAGTGGCAGAATGATTTAGCTGCCTTTGGAGATGAAGACCACGTCATCATGACACTCTGGCTTTTTTTTCTTTTTTTTTTTTAAGAGTACAATGAGTTGGAAACGTAGTCACACACCCGATCTCGTAAGGTAGAGGCCCCCATCTTTCTTTGAGGAACTCATAGATATGTCCAGTCAAGACTTGAACTCAATACTTTCTCCTAGAGATTCAAGGCGTCAAATCACTAGGCTACGGGAGCTTTGACATTGAGTCTCGATTTTATTCTAAAAATCTCCATAAAAAGTTTGATCATGCAAAATGGGAGCTTTTTCTGAGTTCCTCCATGGAAGAATACCATTAGGATCTTGGGGTCAAAAGGTTAACTAAATGTTTGAGTCAAATACCATCCTATGGTTGTAATGCTCGCTTTGTGGGATATGGAATGTTCATGGTAATATGGAGGAGAAAATCTTATAGCAATCAGAACATGCACAATTTATGTCTATGCTTTGGGATGACATCCACAAAAAGGATTTTGACATGAGGATTTAGCCATGTAACCAATAATAGTGCTCAAGCTTTGTGATCCTTAGTTCAAAGACATGCACAATTTATATGCATGCTTGTAGATGAGATCCAAAAGAAGGGTCTAAATTTAGTGAGTATCAATAGTGTCCAAGGCCAAAGATGTTATCAATTATGAAATGTGTTGCATAAAGAATTATTGGAGTGAGATTTATTAAGTTATTAATATGTTTTGGTGTTTTGATATAGCAGCTGAAGTTTTGTGAGTGCGTGAATAGTGTGAAAGGGCATGAACATTTCGAATATATCTCGACATCAATAATCGAATTTATATTTTATATAGTTTGTAAATAAACCCACGTAATGGGTTCTATTTTTAGAAATAAATATAAAAGTAGTGGTTAGGATAAGGATCATTGTAGACCACGATTTATGTTAATTAAAAATAGAAGCTCTCTATAAAAGAGAGCAACTTTTATTGTCATGCTTGCTTTTTGAAGTTGCCCTCATTGTAATCGCTATTTTTGACATAATGAAAAATCCTATAAATACATGCACTCTGTGGCCATGTCGAAATAGAGTGCATGGTGGGAGATTGCACCCAATTTTGTGTATTGTCTCATCTCTTCGCATATCTATTTTTTAGTGTGTTTTCAGCACCCATATCCTCTGTGTGCACATGAATTAAGACCCTGATAACAAAAGATCCGAGGTTCTATGCTAGATCATGATAGAATGTGGGAACCTTCCTTCAAGCAAGAGTTAATAGGGCTATGTGTGATTATTGATGGCATCCATCAATGAATGATGTCTCTAATGGATTGAAGTGGGAATGATGTCTCTAATAGATTATTGAAGTGGGAATGGTGAGAAAGCATGATTATGTTTTCTTTTCTTGGCCAGAAACGACTTGTCTTAGCAAGGACCGGGGACCTCTATAGCTTAGCCGCCCTTCCATTCAAAAAGCGCATACTTCCAAGCCGTGGCAAATATGATCTCTATTACATAGGTTTTGTCCTATCTTGAGCCAAACACACATGGTTCTATGTAACACATGTAGAATGATATTCATTGCCCAACTTGTACTTGTATAAGAACTAGTCAATGAAGTTTACAAGTTCATATATCCATACCGCGTACAAATCAAAACCAAAAAAAAAAAAGGAGGGAAAGGATGAGAGTTGGCCAATGGGCCATGGCATAAGAAAAGGCATGATCTTCTCAAATGCCTCCTTACAAGAAAGAAACACAACATTTCCAATTATTTTTCTCAAAATGATAATGTAATGCCCTCTAAAGAATGAGACTTAAGATATAGCTCACGTGGGTGACCTTTTCAATATTAGACATGGTCGATGCTCCACCCTCATGATATAATACCTTTGATCCATGATGCTCCAAATTATAAGGCTCCCTCTATGAAGGGAAAGCATATTGGAGGGTTGGACATTTTGTCGATTTAGGCCTATGTGACCATAATGTTAGCGAAGCTGACCATGTGTGAGAGTCTGACCTTTGAATTAAATAGGGCAAAGATTGTAGGAAATGTTTTCTAAGCTCACCAAAAAAGCCAACTTTAAGAACACACACACACACACACATATATATATATATATATATATATATATATATATATATATATATATATATATATGTGTGTGTGTGTGGGTAAGGGCAAAAATAAAGAGACCAATTGAGCATATATATATATATATATATATATATATATATATATATATATATATATATATAAAAGGGCAAAAATAAAGAGGCCAATTGAGCATAAGTATACGTATATATGTATGTATCTCTCTCTTATATATGTATGTATGTATCTCTCTCGCTCTCTCTCTCTCTCTCTCTCTCTCTATATATATATATATATATATATATATATATATATATATATATATATATATATATTTGTGTGAGGAGCCGCTTTGGTTCTCATTATGAAATCGGAAGAATCACATTTGCGTACGTGAACAATGACTATGTGAATACACACCCACGGAGCAAGCCCACATGCGAAGTTGAAGGATAGGTGAAGGACAATTGAGACGTAAGTCTCTTCACACATAGCCCCATGATTATGCAAGCACCCAAAGGGGAGCCCCCGTTCTCCCTCCTTCCTCCCTCAAGAGTTGAAGCAAGCCAAGTGAAGTTCTCCATCTTATAAGCCCAAAATTATCATTGTTATTCAATATATGGGATTAATCAGCTTCATCGTGAGCTTTCGACAAACCTAAGAGAAACGAACACCAACCACATCCCACATGAAGAAGGTAAAGGGTTGATTAATTTAAATTTTTTTGTCACGTTTGAACAACATTTGGAGGACAAATTGGGGAAATCTTGGGGAAGTAGACATGCCCATATGTAATATGTTTGGTACTTTGACAGTGGGGCGACCAAATATATTACCTTGCAACATAATTTCTTCTCTTCACTCGAGCCTGCCCCTACAGGGAATATTGTCACATGCACCAACCACTCCTCTTATCCTATCATGGGAGTTGGTAAGATCATTCTGACTACTCTTTATGGTAGTTCTTTCACTTTGTGAGATGCTTTATTTGTGCCAGGGATCAAGAAGAATCTATTATCAGTTTTTGCATTAGCCAAGATTAGCTTGGTTGTGAAATTTGTTGATGATAGATGTACAGTTCATGATCTGTCAAATGGTGATGTTATTATTGCTTCTAGCATTTTATGTCATGGGCTGTATAAGCTCATAAACTATGAAAAATCGATGAATGATTTAGCATGTGCAGTACATGAGTCTCAGGCTATGTCAGATGCAAAGCTTCGGCATGCACGCTTTGGTCATCTTAATTTTTCTAGTTTGGTACGCCTGTAGAAATTTGAAATGGTGTCCTCTTTGCCCAAACTTGAGGCACCTGGAAAACATGTTTGTGAAGGTTGTATTTTGGGCAAAATGAAGCATTCCTCCTTTCCAAAAGATGGTTCAGTTTGGGCTACTCAGAAATTGTAGCTTGTACACAATGATGTCTATGGTCATATGCAAACACTTTCTTTTGGAAATTATCTTTACTTTGTGCATGGGTATATCCATTGAAGGCAAAGTCCGAAGTGTTCATGTGCTTCAAACAGTTTTTTGTTTTGGTTGAAAACACGTAAAATGGGCACCCTCCATTTCGAGGGGGGAATATATGTCTTCTGATTTTAATGCATTTCTGGTTGAACATGGGATAAAAGACCAATGTACAATGCCGTATACACCTCAACAGAATGGAGTTGATGAACAAAAGAACATGTCACTCATGGAGATGGCGAGGTGTATGGTCAAGAGTCAGGCTTTACCACATAGTTTTTGGCTTGAGGCTGTCATGTGTGCAGCATATGTACTTAACAGGTGTCCCACTAAAGTGTCTATCACTCCATATGAGGCTTGGCATGATCGCAAGCCATCTGTTGCTCATCTGCGTGTTTTTGGTTGTTTGGCATATGCATTAGTGCTTGAACAACATCGCAGAAAATTGGATGATAAAGTAGTAAAATGTATTTTTGTTGGATATAGTTTTGAAAGTAAAGGCTATTGTCTATATCATCCACAGTCTAAACACATTTTGGTTACCTGTGATGTTGTATTTGTGGAAGATGCTATTCAGCCATTGCTTTCATGTACTAAGGAGACATCTCTTAGCTCCAAAGACATGTATGATACTTTGCTGCCTCTTTTTACAGGTGGATAGTCTAGTTCTGGTCCTAATGAGGAAACTTCTCAACCTTTGTAGGTTTCATGTGATGATGCAGATCATCCCATTTTTGATGCAGATTTACATGATGCACTTGTGGATGAGAGAGTTGATATCGAGGAGGAAAAAACTATGCCAAAATGGCTAGTGCACACTTTGCGTGACAACAAATTAGATGCACCTCTATCAGATCGTACTCGATCAGGCTCTCATAGTGCCTCTTTTGCATCAGATTGCTATGCTATGCTTACATCTAGTCTTTGTGATGAGACTGAGCTTGTTTCGTTTGATGAAGCACAAAATTCAGAAAATTGGATGGCTGCTATGCAATCTGAATATGATGCTATAATGAAAAATGGTACTTGGTGTTTATGTGACTTGCCTCCTAGCAAGAAGGCCATTTGCACTAAGTGGGTATACAAGCTGAAGCATAAACATGATGGTACAGTTGACAGGTGTAAGGCTAGGCTTGTTGCAAAGGGCTATGCACATGAAAGAGGCATTGATTTTCATGAAACCTTTGCTCCTACTTGCCGAATGACTATTGTTCGTAGCATCTGTTGTCAGACAATGATCTAGACCTAGTAACTCACCTTGGGCATTGCCAATGCTGCTAGTAAAAAAGAAAGACACTCTATGAGACTATGTATAGATTATAGAGAATTAAACAAGGTAACCATCAAAAAGAGGTTTTCAATGCCTAGGTTAGAAGACTTATTTGATTAGTTACATCAAGCTAGGTATTTTACCAAGCTTGATCTTAGGTTGGGATATCATCACATTATAATTAGGGTAGAAGATGTCCCTAAAACTATTGATATATTTTGGTAGTGATGTGTATGAACACAATTAGAACCGTCGAGGCACTTTTTTCCCTCTTTAAAAGCTTTTTTCTCTCGCTTGTATATATGCTTATAACCATATTGAGTCACTTATCTTTATACATTCACTTGGTAATACATTCTTCATTGTGTTGTTCTCCAAGATTCTTCTTCTTCCTTTTGTTGTTCATGTGCAACAAATATATTTGAGTAGTGATGTGTTTGAACACACTTAGTACAGTTGGGGCACTTCTTTCCCTCTTTAGGAGGTTTTCTTTTCCCCTACTTATATATACTCCTATAAGCATAATAGGTCACTTATCTTTGTACATTCACTTGGTAATACATTCTATATTGTGTCGTGCTCCAAGCTCCTTCTTCTTCCTTGTGTTATTTGTGTGCTTCTGCACACCTCAAGCTCCAACAATTGGTATCAGAGTAAGTCCTTGCTTCATTTAAGGCATCATCAACACCCTTCCAATCACATTCCTAAAATTGCATGAAAATTATTGAGCATACTCGGGGTGATTAAGATTCCAAAACAACTTCATTTTGTGGCATCGAAATTTTGATTTGAGTTTATTTTGACCTCCAAACACACTATCACAATGACTATGTAGGCAATTTTATCCTTTTGTGCCAAACATATATACATGTTTTGGTTTGCTAGTACATTATAGGTTTAGCAGAGCTTGCCATGTTGTTTCTGTCCAACTCATATATAAGACATCCCACAACTTGCTGATAAAGAGAAGTGTCAAATGCATCACTGGAATCCTCAATTGAGAACCTAAATGTTTCAACGAGTGTGGAAACTTGCTTGCAATCTTCAAAGTCAGAATGTTGAAGTAGTTTTTCAATATACTTTGCTTGATGCATAACAATTACCCCCTCAACGGATACAAACTAGATGCCAAGGTAGTAGCTCAAAAGACCAAGATAAGTGACATCAAAATTATGCTGCAAATCATCCATAAGAATGTCAAGTTTTGCAGCATATGACCCAGTCAAGAGTATGTCATCGACATAAAGAACAAGCACTATAAGATCAACCCCATCTTTGGGTACATAAAGTGTACTTTCAATTGAACTACATGTGAAGCCAAGAGCAACCAAGTGCTTATGTATTTTGTCATACCATGCATGTGGAGCTTGCTTGATACCATACAAGGCTTTATACAAGCGACAAAACATATGCTCTTGCCCTTTCATGGAAAATCTAGGAGGTTGCTTCACATAAACCTCTTCTTGCAAATCCCCATTCAAGAAAGCTATTTTTATGTTCAACTGATGTACTTTCCAACCTCGATGGGCAGCCAATGTAACCACGGTATGAATGGTATTCATGCATGAAGTAGGTGCAAAAGTTTCCTCATAGTCAATGCCATATTTTTGCGCATATCCTTTGGCAAACAATCTAGCTTTGTAGCGATCAATGCTACCATCAAACTTTCTCTTAACCTTGTAAAACCACTTTGTAGTAATGGCATTTTTTCCTATTGGCAATTCACATAACTCCCTACCATTCCTATGTATGGAATCCATTTTTGATTGCATAGCACTCATCCATTGTGGATCATCACATGCATCTTCAAAAGTAAGTGGCTCTTAATTACATGTTGTTGCAATAAGAGAATAATCCAAAAAATTACTGATCTTGTTCTACCAAGTAAAGGTGCACTCAATTTGTTATCATGCAAAGTTTGTTTCAGCCACTTTGGCATAGTTTGTGCACTCTTGATAGACATGCGTTCATTTACGTAATACATCATCAACATCTTCATCATGTGTGGGCTGAATTTCATGCTCATTTTCAGCAATATTTAGATGCAAATGTTCAGCCATATGTGGCTAGAAATTTCTAGCAGTTCCAGCGATTTTTGGCTGAGAACTTTTAGCCATGTTTTACTGGAAATTCTCTGCATTTTTAGCTCTATTTTGCTAGAATTTTTCATCCCTTTGAGCCTCAGTTGGCTGGTCTACATGGCCATAGTCAAGCGCACCATTTTGGAACAAAGACATGAGTGTATCAAACACATCTTGTGAGCTAACTATTGGCTTTTTTTTTTTTGCATTTGAGTAGAGGAAAAACTAAATTTTGAGCAAATACCACATCTCGACTCATAGTAATTATGTTTGTCAATGGATGGTACAAATGCTATCCCTTATTTCAACACTTTAACCAACAAATATGCATTTCTTTGCCTTGTCATTAAGTTTGTGATGTTGTTGTGACGACACAAGAGAATATGCCAAACACATGCATATGACCAACCATAGGCTTGTGACCATTCCAAGCTTCATAAGGAGTGATGACTCTCAATGCTTTTGTAGGGCAGCGATTCAACACATAGTTTGCACACATAACCACTTCCATCCAAAACTTATCAGGAAGGTGCTTTCCTTTAACCATACATCATGCCATTTCAAGTAGAGTTCTATTTTTACACTCGACAACACCATTTTGCTGAGGTGTATATGGCACCGTACATTGGTGTGAAATACCTCTTTCATGAAGAAAAGCACTAAACTCATGTGACATGTATTCACCACCTCGATCCGTGTGTAGAGTCAAAAGCTGTTGTGATGAAAAGTTTTCAACCATAGCTAAAAATGCTTTGACGCAAGAAAATATCTCATTCTTTGCTTTCATAGGATACACCCATGTATGACAAGTAGCATCATCAATGAAGGTAGCAAAATATACATGCTTCCCAAAAGATGGGTTCTTGACGGGACCACATACATCACTATGAACAAGCTGCAATTTTCTTGTAGTGCATGTATGACTATCTTTTGGAAAAGAAGCATGATGCATTTTTCCAAGAATGCAACCTTCACATGCATGCTTTTCAATGGACTCAAGTGTAGGCAAACCAATAACCATGTCCTTCTTTTGCAGGTAAAGCAAACTACTGAAGTTCAAGTGACCAAAACAAGCATGCCAAAGCTCCATTTCAGCCATGGAAGAAGTATGAGCAACCAAGACATTCGGGGCAACCCTCTTGTATGTATCCATGCGATACAAACCATTACATAATGTATTGGACATCATGATAATATCACCATTGCTGAAATCATGAACCATACACTTATCATCAACAAAGTGTACATGAAGTCAAGCTTTAGCAATCAATGAAATTGAAATTAAGTTCTTCTTGATATCGAGTACATACAATGCATTTTTCAAGAGAATCACACCTCCATTTGCAGTCATAAGCTCAATTTCTCCTACTCCAATGATAGGATAAGAGGCATTGTTTGCACACACCACATGTCCTCCTTTGGGTGCATCTTTCAAAGATACAAAAAACATTTTGCATGAAGTTATGTGCTTTGAAGCACCACTATCAAAGAACCAATCCAAATCGGCCTCACTCACAACCATACATTTAGAATGCAAAGATGCATCATAATGACATGTAACAACACATGCCCAAAAAGCTTGAGCCATGTTAGCTTCATCATTCTTTGCATTTGCTGAATTTTCAGCAATAGACATGCCGGATTCCTTCTTCTTTTTAGTGCATTTAGCAAGCTTTGTACACTCATCAATAGTATGACCAGCCTTTTGGCAATATTTGCATCTCTTCTTCTTTTGTAAATCATCATCGTTAGAGGAATGAGTGGAAGAGGAAGGTTGAGGCTTTGGTTTTGATGAACCCAAAGCTGAACCATACTTGATTTTCCCCTTTTGTGAGTTAGCAAGTGCTTGCGTTCTCTCAATCAAACCACTCCTATTCACTTTAGATTGCTCTTCTTGCAAAAGAAGAGACATAACCTAAGGGTGTATTAGCTTGTTGTGTCGAGGATGATGAACATAGTAGTTGGTTGCAACAAGCTCATGAAGGATTGCTAGAAAATCAATATTCGAAACAATGAACATTGCAGAATCTAAAACATTTAGGAGTGTATTGGCCTAGTATGGATAAAGAAATACATGAGTGGAACCTTTATCACATGTCATGAATTCCATAATGGAGTGCTCCATTAGTAGAATTTATGAGATCGGGAACACTACCTAGTGAGGCTAGTCTAGCAAGAAAATGAAGCATGGAGCAAGAGGCTCAAGACTATACCTTAGTTGGAGACAACCTATACCAAAGAGGCAAGGATGGTTACTTAAGATTGTGCGTTCATGAATCAGACTATTGGAAAATCTTAGAAACTGCACATAGTGGTGTCGCACGTGGACACTTCGGTCCTGATCGAGTAGTTAAGACCATCCTATTCTCAGGACTTTGGTGGCCCACTCTTCATATGGATGCACATACCTATGTGAAGAAATGTGACACATGCCAACATGCACAATATCTGATCAGAAGAGATGAGATGCCCTTGAGGCCAATGATGGGAGGATGCACATTCTCGGAGTGGGTTATAGACTTTGTAGGTCCTATTAATCCCCCAGCTAGAAACTCCCATGCAGAGTATATTATTGTGGCACAGATTACCTTACAAAGTGGGTAGAAGTCAAAGCTACTACAAAGAGTGATGCTCAAACAACGACTAAGTTCTTATTTGAGAATGTGTTCACTAGATACGGGTTACCAATAGAGTTAGTAAGCGATAAAGGCACACACTTCTTGAATGAAGTCATTGAAAACCTTCTCCAAGAATTCTTGGTGATACATAAGAAGTCTTCCCTATCATCCACAAGCTAACGGACAAGTCGAGAGCACAAATAAGATCCTATGTAACGTACTGACAAAATTGGTAAATAATAAACGCTCTGATTGGGATAAACAACTTCATCATGTTGTTTGGGCTTATCGAGATGCCTACAAAATGGTACTCAATGCCACCCCATTTTAGATGGTTTTTGGAAAGAATGATGTGCTACTATTGGACTTCCTAATCCCAACATTAAAAGTAGCACAAGAGCACGAGTGGAATGGACACAAGTTGTCCTCTAGGATCTTTGATCTAGAACGCTTAGGTGAGACGAGGCTACGAGCGACAACAGACATCTATGTTGCAAAGAAAAGACAAAAGGGATACTTTGTCGCACACATCAAGGATAAAGGCTTGAAGGAAGGAGATCTAGTGCTGGTGTATACACGAAAGCAGCATGCCCGTAAATTGGAGAAATGCGGATATGGACCCATGATCATTAATATAATTTCCACTAGTGGTGCGGTTCAATTGGACACTCTAGAGGGTGACATCTTGCCAAACTATATTAGTGGATGTAGAGTCAAGCTATATCAAGAACCTCTTATAGAGGATATGCTAAGGAGACAACATTGCTAAGAATAGAAAAGAAGAAAAGTTAAGGGTTAGAGAAGAAGCGGGCCGAGGCGAAAGAATGCATTAGGTGAAATAAATTAAGGAGATTAGGCCTAGATGTCAATCTCGAGGCCCCAAGATATCACATGGGCATGGGTCAAACATCAGGTGCAATTGTTTCTCAAATAATCGATCGATATCCCTTTGTGAACATAGAGGTAGGACAAGGCAAGAATGTAAGAACTGTGAGAGCCTTGATTGACTCAGGTGCTGCAACTAGTGCAGTTAGATTCTCATACTACCATGATCCACAATTGAACATCAATCCCATAGAAGCCTATCTCATAGGATTGGGAGGTGTGGAAACCCCTTGTTTGGGTGAGGTGGAACTTCCCATCTACCTTCAAGATGTCCCAATAATGGTCAAAATGCTAGTGTGTCAAGATGAGGACCTTATGGAACCACTTATCTTAGGTCAAGATTGGATCTATGACCATGCAATCAACTTAAACCTAAGAATTCAACTTCTTCAAGTTTGGGTACACTAACAATGCATTACATTAGAAATAGAGAATTGCATGCTCACAACTCCAAGTGTCACACGTTCTCTTAGTTCTTCTAAGCCTAATCTTAGAGAAGAAGATGTTGTATGTGTCAAAAGCTCTATGGTGTAGAAGGACTTAGTCATGGAAGAACAAGATCAAAGGCAAGCAGACCTCTCTTCTTTTTCAAAGATGAATGCAACCACAATAGATCAACCAGAGAGGCAAGCAAAACAACACAAGACAAGTGCTAAATCAAATATACAAAAAAATTCAAGAAGAAGGTGGTTTCGGGCATGAAGCTGGTCTGGGTATGGAAGGGAGAACGACCATCAATCTTGTTCCATCACTTCCCATCCAACTAGGCCAACCATGAGAAAAGAAGAACGAAGCAACTAGGACAAGCTCCACCACAAGGAATCTACCAAATTTGGGTGCCTCAAAAATTAGCTATATCTCAACAAGGACAATTAAAAATATGGGTACCCAAGAAGCTCTTACATACACAACAACCTATGCTCTCCCACATGAGAAAAGTCTCAACAAAGAAGCCAAAGAGAAACAAGAGTCATAACCAAGCACAGAGATCAAAAGAAGATCAACTCGCCTCTTCAAAAATGGTAAGAAGACAATCCTCAAGGATATGGGTATGGAAGCCAAGCACCAGTATCCCTTACAGAACCAAAGAGACCACCACATGGGCTACAAAATTTAAGAAATCATTCAAAGATGAAAAAGCCAAAGGTGATCTCTACATAGCCGAACACTGTTTTCAAGTGGATCCCTATAAGGAGGAATGGATGGTCATCGTTTCGAGATCCAATGGATACCCCTCAACAAAGGTTGCATCCACATATGCAAGAACATTGAGAGCCTCGATGTGCAACAACCATGTGCCTTTGGCATAATCGTGTCTTTTGCACCATTCAGGTCATGCATTTCTAGAGTATGCATTAATATAGGGTCACATTGCATGGCCATGCATAGGCACAATTGTGAATCCCAAGCACATGAAACACATTTGATATATGTAAATTATTTTATTGATACTCACATCTTTCTTCTTGTTTAGTGACAATATTCAAAAAAAAAAATCGAGAGCTTGTTCCCAGGTTTGGCTCATGGAACATGAATGAGTCATGCTTTGTTGAAGGTGGAACCGTTGATTATTGGGCATTTATCAGTCTTGATAGAAGTGTGTCTCAGCTAGCAGATGATATTATTGCTACCTTATCTAGTAGATGTCCAGAACTTGGCATGAACATGGCATCCACAACTATTGTTCCCCCTTTCCATGGTAGAAGGGAAGAGCTTGAAGGTCCCCAATTTGAGCGATGCTTAACTACTCTATGTAGAAGAGCATCTAAGGAGATATCTGCAAGGGGTAGTTCTGGCACCCTGCAAATCCTTGTATGTATACTGGGTGAGAAGACTCCTACTTATGGTGAGCTAAAGAGAATATGTGAAGCTAAGCTTGGAGTAGTTACCCAATGTTGTTTGTCAAGGAATATAAAGAAATTCAATTCTCGGTATTTGGAAAATGTTGCTTTGAAGAGAGGGGACATGACCAAATGCTTGAAGAATCTCATCAGTGGACCATCAACAAGGGCATTCATCGACAACAATAGACCAGCCCATGGTCCATCACAACGATAGGTGTATGTTAGCAGTAGTCAAGTAACTGAAGGACTAACAAGACAAGGAAGTTTACGAAGGGAGTCAGAGCGAAGAGAAGGTACAAGCAGACAGAGTAGTCAAAGAAGATCGGGCAAGTAGGCCATTATTTTTTCAAGAAGCTAAAGCATATCAAAGAGGTGGACACATAAGGAGAAGGAGCAAGTAGGGAGCTCGAAGATGTGTATGTCAAATCGTTAGAGGAAATCCCTACAAAAATAGTGATTTTCATCACTAAAAGCGGCGCATTGTAGATACCATTTCATATTTTTGTAGCTCCATTTTGTGCAAGCCAAGGAGTCCTTGAGCTTGAGGAGCATTAGAAGTAGCTACCTACCAGTTTTCATAATTTTTAGACTCCATTTGAGCCTTCAAATGGGACTTAGAACTTAATTTTTAACTAGGCCGGACACTAGGTCTGGACACGGCCAAAACCTAGTCAAAAACTATAAATAGAGCTAGAGAGCTCATTTTTGGGGCTAGCTTGTAATTGAATTGAACTTGTATGAGCATTTTGGAAGTAATCTAAAAGAACTCCATTGCTTCTCACTCTTTGTCTTGCCTTGTGTGCGCGTGTGTATGTATGTGTGTGCATGTTAGTGTGCTTCGCACTCACGCACTTGTGCCTTCACTTGCTCGGGGTCATCATACCATCCTCATGTCTTCCCGGATTGACATTAAAGGAGGTGCTACTCATCACTGAGCTACACCAAATTTTGGCGCCGTTGCCGGGGATCGAGCTCTGAGGACGAGCATGTGATGGTAAGACGTAGAATTGAGACGTTGGCGTTGTAGGTAATTTCCTTACTTTTCTTATTTTTCTCTTTCTTACCTCACCATCATCATCCTCACCATATCCGATCTCCATCTCCATCATCGCGAAAAATTTTGGTTTTTTTATCATATCACCTTCTCCCTTCCATTTCCTTCATTCCACTTGTGAGAGAGAGCGAGAGAGCGAATTGTGTGCATTGTTTTTCTGTCTGTTTTGTGAGTGATCTTGCAGGTACAGCTGTATCATCCCCTCCAGCACGCTGCGCAGGTACGGACAAGCTCGAAACTGTCTCTGTGTCGCAGACCTCTGTCGATCGCGATCGACAGAAAAATCGCTCATTTGGTAAAACAAAGCACACCACAATGACATGCACAAGGAGCACATTCCAAATCACTAGAAAAAACTAAAAAATTCTGTGTTTTTCTATCAGTCGCGATTGACACCGTCGATCGCGACCGACAGCCACGATCGACAGATTCTGTTGATCGCGATCGACAGAGACGACCGACTGACCCTGTCAATCGCCATTGACACCATCGATCGCGATCGATAGCCACGACCGACACCCCTGTCAATCATGATTGACACCGTCGATCGCGACCGAATGAATTTTGATGATTGACTGAATTTCTCGCGTTTCCATGTGTCCATCGCGACAGACACATCCCCGATTGACTGAAATCACGACGAAAATCCCGAAAAAGTGTCGATTGTGATTGACACCATCGATCGCGATTGACAGGACCCACGACCGACTCTGTCGATCGCGATTGACATTGTCAATCGCGACTGACGTGTCGATCACGACTGACAGGCCCGACGGACACCTCTGCCAATCGCGATTGACAGACCTGTCGATTGCGATTGACAGGCTTTTTCGGCCAAATTTCTAGGGTTTTAATACCAAGTTTTGGGGTAATTTTTGGCATACTTATTAACCAATTAGTGATTTGTGAGGTCCCTACAAGTGTGTTTTGAGAAAAATCCTGGGATTTGTCAGCCTGTTTGAGCCCTGTTTTAACCTCAAAACCCTGAACTATCATAACTTCCTCATACAAAATCCGTTTGCTGTGATTCTTGTCTTGTTGGAAAGCTCGTGGGGAGTACAACCAAAACTTCCACTGGTTACGCTAAAATTAATATCAGGATTATTAGGTAGGGTATTTTGAAGTTGACCATACCCCGGGGTAGGAAAACTGAAGGATCCTTGGGATTGTTTTCCATAAAGGCAAAGGGAAATTTGGTATGTGAATTACATGCATGAAAGTGACCTGTCTGTCATTTGAATTGAAGTCTTGAACTAACTTTGGGACTTTTATAGGTCCACTGAGAGCACTTGAGGGCATCCAAAGCAAGGGAGATTTGCAAGTTTGAGAACCGGGTTCTTGAGCACCAAAGGGCAAGGGATCAACAAGCGAGGTTGGAATACTCTCAACTCCCTCTGTCAATTCCTAGCTTAGGCTAAGTACGAATAGTGCTAGAAGTAAGTCAGGGCGATGATAGGCATTTATCAAGTTGAAGACTACCTAAATACTCAAGTTCAAGCTAACAACATAATCTTTGTACTGTCGATAACTTTAAAGGAAAAGACTTAACATGGAATGATCAACTTCAAATGCGGAAATTAACTCAAGTATTCTTGACGACGTGGTATCAGACAAGATCATAACCACAATAATCGACTAAAAAGAATCAAGTAACTAATACAAAAGAACTCAGCAACGAGGTTGTACTTGGGTAAAATTGGGGATTGCTCAATAAAGCATATGAACCTTAGATCAGGACGATATCTAGGGAGGGATAGACAAAGTCTTAGGTCTTCAGAGGCTAGTGTTAATCACATTGCTAGGTCTTGGGCCCAGCAGTTGAGCCATTATTCGCACTACCCTAGCTCTGAAACTAGTGAGTCAGAGATGTCCCACGGTATGGAGAGACCTACAGGAAGTTCAGGTGTGCCATACTTGTATAGGGTGGAAGGCCCCTACAAGACTCAGTTGGAATACCTTAGGACCAACCGATTAGGTGCTAGCATTTATGAGGACGGCCTAGGAAGGTCTGTGGTACAGATCAAAAACCCAGATCAATCCATTGGGCTGGAACACCCAACAGTCAAGTTTGAAAACGGAGCTTACTTGGACAAAGAAGGAACCATATACGTGGTCACTAGTCACCCAGACAGGACAGATGAATTCAGGAATGTGATCCCTGAGACGGACATAGCTGACCTAGAGCAAGGGAACATAGGAGGAGAGCCGAGGACCCCTCGAGGAAAATCTGTTCTTACTAGAATCCTCAATCCCAAGTGGGTTCCCCAGGACAATAAGAGCATAGATCTACTCCTGAACCGAGAGACTGATGAAGCCTTTTGGAGGTATAGATCTGATCAGCCAAATGAGGTAGGAACAACCATGATATATGAGTTCAAAGATCCTGATAGCCCAGGCAGAGTGACCTACTTAGATCATGCTTCAGAGAGAATCTTTGTGGTTACAGAAAATGATAGGCATGCTTACACTTGGAAAGGTGAAGTTATTTTCCCCCAACCAAGATCGAATGTGTCCTTTGGTCACTCAGGAGTTGGAACATCCCAAGCTCATGGAGCTCAAAGAAACAGACATAGAGATAGACCTGAGGTAAGCTTTGCCAATCCAATGGGAAGAGAAAGAACGAGAACGGAAACAAATAGAGCGGAACCTGAGGGACTTAGAGCCCCAAGGAACTAAAGGAATGCTGATGATTTCCCTCTGCCAAGGCCTAGGGAACACACCAGAACCTTGAGACCTACACAGCTGGTTAAGTCCATGAAGAACTATTTTTATGGCACAGGAGACTCATATGACCATGTGGCTGAGTTTAGGCAAGTCTTGAGAGCTGAACAAGTTGAGGACCTATTCACGCAGTATAATGCCTTTGGTCTAACGCTTAGGAACACAGCCCTTACGTGGTTTCAACCATTGAATGAGAGACAGTTCAGGAACATAGACCAACTCTTAGAGGCCTTCATCACTGAATTCTCTAAAAGTGGCATAAGGCATAATACTTCCTCATTGATACATAGCTTCAAGCAAACCCCTCAGGAGACCGTGAGACTTGCAAGAAGAAGGTTTAGGCAATATCTTGAGAGATGCCCTGTTCCTACGTTGCCCACACCAGCCAAACAAGTGGCCTTATTCTTGGATGGATTGCTAAGTACAAAGTTGCGATCCTATGTGTACTTGAAGGACCCTAGGACCATAGAAGAGTGTGTACGCATGTGCATTGACATTGAGGATAACCTAGGGGAAGAGTTAGAGCTTTCCAAAATCTATAGAGATTCAGATAGCGCCTCTAGCGTTTTCTTCCACACAATCTACATCTATTGAGGAACTCGCAGAAAAGGTAGCTCAAAAACTAGGTGTCTCTAGCAAACAAATTCCAAGATTTGCCCCAGTAAAGAGATGCTATACTTGCGGTGGTGACCACATGGCGAATGTATGTCCCATTATGGCTCAACCCCAAGTAAATCCTAGTAGCCAGTATTGCACCATAGAACGGAGGTACACAAATCACACCGCACAAGATTGCCCCTACAATAAGCAAGCAGTTAGGCAGACGTACCCACAACCATACCCTCAACAAGGAAGATACCAGAACCAGTACCCACCGCAGCAGTATGCTAGGCCTCAACAAACCTACCAACCACAATACCAAAACCAACAAAGGCCTCAGCCTGTGTTAGCACAACAACCCCCTGCCCCAGCTAATGTAATTCCGGTAAAGTATGCAGCTGTAGAAGAGAATTTGAATAGAGCTATAGTGCAAGTAACACCATTGCTTTCAGAAAGTGATCCCAGTGACCATAGCTTTGATTCTACACACATTGATAGTCCCCAGGCTTACTACATGCAATCTCCTGAACATGGTGAGTCCTACTACAGTGAAGAACCAAGTGAACCTAGTTGGGAGCCAGAGTACACAAATGTAATGTACACAAACCCTAACTCTAGACCCCAACCTAGGCAAGTAAGACCCCCATTCCCTAGAGGACCATGCTATAGATGTCAGGGAGATCACCTCATTCGTGATTGCCCCTTACCTCCACCTACGCAACCCCAGTCAGTGACAATTCAAGGCTTTTGCCAAGGTTGTGGAAAGGAGCATCTCTTACGAGATTGCCCAAAAAACCCTAATAATATGCCAAAAATTACTCCTATCAATGTTATTGGGTTAGTAGTAGACTCTACAGGAAGTGTGACGTCCATTGCACCAGTACAGGTAGTCACTAGAGCTCAGGCATTGCAACAAAACCAAGGGGTAGGCCAGGAAAAGAGCTCAGAGGCTAGTGAAACTGAGAGCATAACCAAGAAGAGAACTAGAGCCTGGAGAGATAGTAGAGAAAGAATGAAGAGGCAATGGGCTAAGAAAATGAGTGAACTGGAGGAAAGCCTAAGAGAAACAAAATCCAGGATAGTTGAACTTACATCTCAAACTCCCTCTCACACTACTCCATCACCACCACTCCCATCTCCATCCAACCCACCACCTTCCAACCCGCCTCATGCTACTCCACCACCCCCTAGAGTAGGATCAATCCTAGCCGATCCCACGCCGGAGGACCTAAATATGATGCTTAAGGCATATCAGGCCAGAATCCAAGAAGGGCCAAATGTAACCGATCATGAAAAGTGTTACCCTAGAGCAGAAGTAGAGCTTGAACGAACCAAAATTTGTGCTAAGATGGTGGAATTGGCTCAAACCATGTTTGAAGCCAGTCGCCTCTTCAACATCTCTAGTTCAGCTAAGACGCAGTTGCACTTTGATGGACTGCTAGAAAGATTGGAGAGGTTAATTGCACAATTAGAAAAGGAACCCACCCCTCCAAGTAAGGGCAAGGCAAGTATGAGGGCAAGCCTTCCTGCCCAGGAAGCCTATGTGCCTAACTCTATGGAGCCAGACACATCTTCTTCTATGAATCAGTTCACACCAGAATTCCTACGAGAGATTCAAGAAGACAAATGGGCTAAAGAAAGTGAAGTCCCTCCTCCCATTGAACTTGTGGATGATGCACACGACCATCCCACAAGACATCCCATCCATTTATGAAGAGCAGGGGAGCACTCAGTCTCAAGAGAGATTAGACTTTGAGTCTAATTCTTTACATGAATTACCCCACTTCACAGGCCCATGGGAAGCTAAGTCCACTCGTATGAGAGCACCCATAGTCATGGTAAGAAACAAAGACTCGGTCATACCTAGGAACACATAGGTAGTGAAAAACACTAAAGTGCAGTGTAACCTCACTTTAGAAGAGCTACTCAAAGTAAGGCCAAAAATATGGAAACATGTAGCCAAACAAGTACCAGAGATAGCAAAACCTCGTTCCCAGGTAGGATCTCATCGCACAATGCCAGAGATACCTTTGGACAAGATAGGAGACATGAGCGAAGGTGAAGAAGGAAACACCTATCTTCCCATTACCCATCAGGGGTACACAACCAAGGCAATTCTCGACTCTGGTGAAGGAGTTGCAATTGCTACCACTTCCCTATGGAAACGTTGGGGCAAGCCAGCACTCAGGCCTACGAGGATGAAATTGCAGATGGTGGATGGTCACATAGAGAGGCCTTTAGGACTACTTGAAGGAATAACTCTCACTACTTGTGGTGTAGAGTTTGAGCACACATTTGCTATATGTGACTTTAGCAAAAATCATGCCTATGAGATGATTTTGGGAAGACCATTTATGCAACAATTGCAAGTAGTACAGGATTGGGGAACCAATTCCTTGTACTTGCAACACTTGGGTGTTATGACCAAAGTGAATCTCAAAGATTACTCTCATAGAGATGTCCCTCCTATCCAATGGAACCCCATCCATAGAGCCAAAGATGATACGGAGTCTGTGCATTCCATAGGATCAGGATCCGCATGGATGCATGAAGACACCCACTTATGGATGTGCAAAGTAGCAGTAGAAGAAGAGAAGAGAGAAAAAGCTAGAGAGGTAGGTGCGAAGGAAACACATAGATCAATTCAAGACCCAGCCTATGCACCTGTAGTATTTTTGGATGAAGAATTTGAACCTCACGGCTGGGCAGAAATTTTAGCAACAATGGATGTAGCCATCAATGAAGAACAATGGACACCCCACTGTGATGAGGATGGCTATGACATTTCAGTTTTCTCCATAGAGCCAATCATGGGAGATGCAGTTTTAGAAGAGAGCGAACCTAGCCCTGATGCATTTGAGGATGCAAGTGACTCCGATCTAGAGTCAATCATTATGGACCCACCTTTTGCATCAGATGAAGAATACTTCTATGAAGTAGAATTCCAGCCTCAGAGACACGAAGAGATAACGAACAATGTACGATTAACCACACAAGTGATTGCTAATAATGATAGCAAGAAACTGAAGAAGAAAGAAGTCCCCCCGGAGGAAGAAGAATCTTTGTTTGAGGTCCCTGAAAACTTTAAAAAGTATGAGATAGACGATAGGAGAGTCATGATAAGAATGCCTAAATGAGAGGCACAATCAGGAGAGGCCTATGATAACAAAGAAACCACCAAGAAAATAGTGGTAGCCCTAGAAGAAGGAGAGGAGAGATGCACATACATAGGCCATGACCTAACAGAGGAAGAAGAGCATGCATTAATAGCCTTGCTAAGAGAATATAGAGATGTATTCGCTTGGAGTTACAAGAATTTGAAAGGTGTAGACCCGGACATATGCTCACACACAATCCCCATGACCTCAGATGCTAAACCTTCTAAGCAAAAGGCATACACATATAATGATAATTATGCTGCCAAGATCAAAGAGGAGATAGATAGACTGGTAGAAGCTGGATTCATCTATGAAATTGAGCACACTGAGTGGGTATCCCCCATTGTAGTTGTGCCCAAGAAGAATGGAAAGCTACGTGTGTGCATTAACTTGAAGAAGGTTAATGCAGCCACAATTCGAGATAACTATCCACTTCCAATTACCGAGCATCTATTAGAAAGGGTAGCAGGCAAGGAAGTCTACAGCTTCCTTGATGGATTTTCGGGCTACAATCAGGTAGCCATTGCTCCGGAAGACCAGCATAAGACAGCTTTTTCCACAGAATGGGGCATATTTGCCTTTCGAGTAATGCCATTTGGGCTTACCAATGCTCCTGTAACCTTCCAAAGATTGATGTGTCATGTGTTTAAAGAGTTCCTGAGGAAGAGTTTAGAGGTCTATGTTGATGATCTCTGTGCTCATTCCAACATTAGACAAACACACATACCTGAGCTCAGGCACATCTTTGACAAATGTAGAGAATATCAAGTCTGCTTGAACCCAGAAAAGTGTGTTTTTATGGTTAGGCAAGGCAAGATTCTAGGACACATAGTGTCAACGAACGGCATATCCACTGATGAAGAGAAGGTAAGAGCCATCGCAGAGCTACCTAGGCCAAAGAATGTCAAGGAAGTACAAGCTTTCATGGGGCATTGTGGCTATTACCGACGGTTTATACACATGTATGCCATCATAGCAAAGCCTCTGTACGGACTTTTGACCAACTTTGAGTGGACTGATGAATGTGAGAATCCCTTCAATGAGCTTAAACGGCGATTATGTTCAGCACCAATCTTGACCACACCAGATTGGAATAAGCCTTTTCATGTTCATGTAGATGCATCCAATTATGCTATTGGGTGTGTACTCGCACAACCTACGGGCGAAGGTAATATGGATCTTCCAATTGCCTATGCTAGTAGACAGTTAAATGCAGCTGAACGGAACTATACCACCACCGAACGAGAAGGATTAGGCATGGTATATGCGGTTAAGAAGTTTAGACACTATTTGCTTGCAAATAAGTTTAAATTTTTTACTGATCATCAAGCACTGTTGTACTTGGTAAATAAACCTTGCAATACAGGTAGATTAGTAAGATGGTTTCTCTTACTAATGGAATACGACTTTGAAGTTGTGGTGAGGAAAGGGAAGACTCACTTGAGAGCAGACCACCTCTCTAGGCTCACATCTGGAGAAGCCGCACAAGGAGTATCAGATGACCTTCCTGATGCTTACTTGTTTAATTTGGAAGTTATACCTCAATGGGCTAAGCCATTAGTGCCAGTATTGACATACGGGCCTAACCACCCAGTCATAAACACTCAAGGTAGAGAGGTAGTAAAAGCCCAGAAGTACCACATCATGGCAGGAAGCATGTACAAACAAACAGATCAAGGGATCCTAGCTTGTTGTGTGGAAGAGGATGAGTACGCTAAATGGTTGCAATTGGCACACGTAGGTGCATTAGAGCAACACTACTCAAAACAACGAACCCTACAGACACTAAGGAGACTCGGAGTGCATTGGCCTACTATGGAAGCTGATGTACATAAGATGTGTAAAGAATGCCTAATCTGTTGCACTAAACCACCTGTGGAACATGCCACTCTGTATCAAGTTCCATAGTGCCAGATTGGAGTGAACCGTTAGTAGCCCTCTTGAGGACGAAAACATTCCCTCAAGGTATGACACTGGCCAGACAAAGAAGTCTAGAACAAGAAGCCCTAGATTACTCGCTCATTGGTGATAATCTATACAAGCGTGGTAAAGATGGTTACCTCAGACTATGTGTCCATGAGAGTGAATATCTTAAAGTTTTGGAAGCTGCTCACCAAGGAGTAGCAGGAGGACATTTTGGACTAGATAGGGTGATTAAAGCAATCCTGTTTGCAGGCTTGTGGTGGCCTACCCTTCACATGGATGCACATACCTATGTGAAGAGATGTGATGTTTGTCAGCAAACTCAGTATCCTATACGCAAAGATGAGATGCCATTGAAACCTATGATGGGTGGACGAGCATTTTCTAAGTGGGGAATAGACTTCATAGGTCCTATTAATCCCCCAGCTAAGGGTTCACATGCTGAATACATCATTGTTGCCACAGACTATCTAACAAAGTGGGTAGAGGTAAAAGCTACGACAAAGAACGATGCTCAAACAACTGCTAAGTTCCTATTTGAGAATGCGTTCACAAGATACGGGCTATCTATAGAGCTGGTAAGTGATAGAGGCACTCACTTCTTGAATGAAGTTATTGAAAATCTGCTCCAAGAGTTCTTGGTTGTACACAAGAAGTCTGCCCCCTATCACCCACAAGCTAATGGACAAGCCGAAAGCACAAACAAGATCCTGTGCACTGTGTTGACCAAACTAGTGAATAATAAACACTCTGATTGGGACAAACAGCTACACCATGCTGTTTGGGCATACCGAGTTGCCTATAAAACGGTACTCCAAGCCACCCCCTTTCAGATGGTATTTGGCCAAAATGCAGTGCTACCATTGGACTTCTTGAACCTACATTAAAAGTAGCACAAGAGCATGAATGAACGGGTCATGAACTCTCCTCTAGACTCTTTGACCTTGAACGGTTAGGAGAAACAAGGCTAAGGGCGGCTGCGGGGATATATGTAGCTAAGAAACGACAGAAGCCATACTTTGATGCCCATGTTAAGGATAAAGGCTTGAAGGCCGGAGACTTAGTGTTGGTGTATACCCTAAAACAACATGCAAGAAAGCTCGAAAAGAGAGGTTATGGACCTATGATCATAAATAGGATCTCAACCAGTGGAGCAGTTCAACTCGCTACACTGGAAGGTGATGTTCTCCCTAGCTATATAAGTAGATGCAGAGTCAAGTTATATCAAGAACCCCTAATAGAGGAGATGCTAAATCGACTCAACACTGCCAAAAAACGCAAGGAAGAAGAAAAACAAGTTCGAGAAGAGGCACAGGCGGAAGCATTGGAACGCATCCGAAGGATGAGGTTGCGAAGACTGGGTAGAGATTAGGCCAGGGTAGATGACTATGCGAACCCAGGTTATCATATGGCAATGTGTGAAGTCTCAGGAATAAGTTCTCATAGAATAATTGATAGACGACCTTTTGTAACCTTAGAGATAGGACAAGGAAAGGGTGCAAGGACTGTAAGAGCCTTGATTGACTCAGGTGCAGCCACTAGTGCTGTTAAATTTTCTTACTGTCAAAAGTTGAAATTAACTGTCAATCCTATAGAAGCATATCTCATAGGATTGGGAGGTGTGGAAACCCCTTGCATGGGCGAGGTGGAACTTCCCCTCTACATTCAAGACGAAGTAATGACAATTAATGTGCTAGTGTGTCAAGATGAGGACCTCACAGAGCCTCTTGTCTTGGGTTTAGACTGGATCTATGATCATGCAGTCAACCTAAACCTAAGAAGTGGACTCCTTCAGGTCTGGGTAAATCAGAATCGCGTTACAATTGAGTTAGAAAATGAAGCACTCAAGGAATTAGACAAGGCACACACTCCTGGTCCTTCTAGGGGTACACATGAAGATGACCATGTTGTTCTTGTCCAAAACTGTGTGATGCACAGGAATGATGATTTCAATCAAGAAGTCAGGGGTGCAACGGAACTCCCTTCTTTTCCAGAGACCAGAGGGATGCAGCAACCAAAGGAAGATCAAATACAGAAGGAGCAGAGTAATACCTATGCTGGAGGTCAAAAGAACGTGCGAAGCAGAATGTCTCAGCCATTGAAACAAGTGTGGGTGCGGAAAGGTGAACACCCTGTTGCGATCAAGCCAACCACACAGGCAAAACTTCTTATTAATAATCAACAACATGACACTAATAAGAAGTCTTTCAAAAATTCTTCTACGAAAGTAAAGTCTATTTGTGTACCCAAGAAGTCGATGAAGGCCATCCCACAATCACGACAAATTTGGGTGCCTAAGGCTTGCTTGCGGGCTCAAATAGTTACACCGAGGCCACACCCTGTACAACATGGTTCACTCACTTGAACATTTGATACCCTTTCTTATACAACACGCACGGACACACATTGGTCCATGAGCACAAGCAGAATCACTTGTAAATGGGTCCTTAAAAAGCCTCATTTCCAAGTAGACACTCCTGAAAAGCTCTCCAGAGTCTCCACAAAATCAAGACCAACAGCAAATCAGTTTGTTTGGAAGCCCAAAACGTGTACTAAACCCCCCGACCCTCATTTGTAAATTCATATCCACTTACTCACTACATCACTCATACACCGCATCCTTCCATTTAGCTCTTAGGAATATCCATTCACTAACTACACACACGATCCCCAAGCACTTATTGACCTACTAACCTCTCACTAAAATCATGTTAATGTTGTAATGGGGACGCATGAATGCTTGGTGTCCTTTTGCAATGTTAACATTCACTTGTCTATTCTCACAAAACCGGTGACCAGTCTCTTCACCATGGTCGAGGCAGGAACTAGCTCCCAGGCAGGCACCAACCCCCAAATCGTGGACGTTGAAAGTCTTCCCATTGAACAGGAATTGAAGGAATGCCCAGTGGCATTGAGGGCATTACACGCCATACCGATTCAGAATCCTCCACAGGGGCACACAATGCCGGTCAGCAAAAACTCACATTGGTTCAATGATGTGGCCAGATCTCTGGGTGAAGGCACTTACATGTGGGAGGCCGAGATAGAGTTCAATGGGCGATGGGGCAGATATCATTTTTTCACCAGGGAATTTGAGAGGCTTCAAAATGACGAAGGTCTAAAACCCATCTAGAAGAAGGCTGGACTCTACGACTATTTCAAGGCTCAGTTACCCAAGCCAGATTTTCTACGGTGTTCCTACTTAATTAGCACTCTGACCCCTAGTAAAGAGAAAAAGGGATATAGTACCTTCGTTCTACCATCACTTACCAGAGGTAATGAATTAAAGCGTTTCAAATTGACGAACAACTTGGTGAGGGAAGCTCTTGACATGAAAGGCATGCATATCCCCACCGAAAAAGAGACGATGGTCCCGGATAACATGAAGAACAGGAACCTGACTAAGCACAAAGACATGGTGGCAATGACACCCACAATCGCCATTCACTTATGAATGGTCATGCAACATTTCACGTTCCCAGCTCAAGAGCGGTTCACAATGCCACCCAAGAAAATATGGTTCAGTCTATATTTAGCAGATGCCTTCAATTTGACAATCAACATGCCACATTGGATTATCGATCAAATCCACCTGGCACATCAACGGTGGTATAAAAAACAAAAGTCGGTACTGTATGGATGCTGTGCCCTCACCAGGATTGTGTATAGATGTTTGGCTTATGATGTCCAGTTCAAAGGGCATTAATTTGGACCAGGGTACAGGAATTTCAACGTAGACTATCAACCGCAGGGCCTCCATCAAAGAAAATGAGAGGCGCAGTTCAGATGCCTTGTGCAGAAGCCCGCGGTGCGACACTAACACCAGAGACAACTCCACGACTTCCAAGGAGTGTACAACCCTTCACTATGAGATTACCAAGACACAACACTGATGGACCGAATCTGGTGTTTCCACTTGTGCCAACCGACTTAGAGTTTCCTCACGGCTTCACATTAGAAGACCTAACTGATGAGGAGGTAGCCAGAATAATCGAGGCTATTAATGCGGAAGTAGAGGCAGAGCAAGCTAGTGGGCAACAAACTGCTACAGACCAACCCCATCCTAGACAACCAGAGGTAGTTGAAGTGGATAAAGAAGAAGAAGAACAAGAGGAGGAACGAGGTGGACAAACAGAAGAAGAAGAGCAAGAATATGAACAAGGAGTTCTACAGGAACTTGAGGGTGCCCTAGCTTATACGAAGGAGTTGAAAAAGCTGTATGATACCATCAACAGAGTTCAAGAACAACACAAACTGTCCCTGGCAGCAGGAAAAGCCCTCATGAGCCAAATCCTTGAAGAGGAAGGTGTGGACGAGCAATACCGAGCAACCCTTGATATGATTTCTGATGCGTTGGGGGTACCTGAGACAGTGCATACTGCTCTTGCACACTCGAGAAGATCGGAGTGACGATACGGTAGACGCCCCCCTCGATCAGGAAAACAAATGAATATATTAGTATCGGAACCACAAGGCACCACATCCACAACCACGGGCACAGCTCATATCATTCGGGAAATTGAGGAAGCCCATACATCCAGTGCACCCCCATCACCCCCTTTACCACCCCTACCTCCAACTCCACCAACTTCACCTCCCACTACCAGTGTAACCACTACTGTTACCGCCTCAGAGTCCACTGCCCATACCGAAGCACAGACTGTCAGTCAATCCACACAACCCACACACCCTATCACCACCTCACTTGTATACACTACCACTGACACTTTAATTCTAACTGCAGCCATGGAAAACCCCGTTCCCCCGATCACACTTCCTGGCGGTTCATATTCACAGCTACACACACCACTTTACACCTTCACCACCATCACTGCACCCGCAATTCCCATGTTCACAATCACTCCCACGACTGCATCCACTTTTGACTTCATGGCCATATCACCCACCTCCGCACCTCTCCCTCCCCCCATACATCCACAATCTCCCATTCCCCCACCACCAACTTCACCCTTTTCGAGCACAGCATACACGCTCCCATTCCCCTTTTCCTTCCCTTCTGCATTCAACACCTTTCCTGCATCCACTCCCATTAATAATGTATTTAATAATATGTACCAGTGTATGTCTCAACTAAAATAACACTACCAGCATCTGGATAACCAGCATACGAGCCTCTTCCGAAGCCATGAAGCGCTACAAGCATGATTCATTGATTTAGAGAAGGAGAAGTGGATCTTACAACAGCAGTATGATTCATTACAAGTGCAACATGACCAATTAGTCGCCAATCCACCCCAGTCAGACACAGAAGAAAAGCAACAACTTGATGATCTGCTACACTCCCAGATAACAGAGAATCTCAAGCTTCGACGCAACCTGGCCCTATTACGGAAACACATGTCTACAGCACTCGAGGAAAATAAGCGACTATAGAGACAGAACGAAGAAAACTTGGAAGCAGCAATGGAGGGTTCACCACAGGAAATTGACCCAGAGAAATTCAAGGCTATCCCATCTGAAAATATGCAAATCGTCTTGGAAACCCATGCCGACCTCCTGGAAGCCCACGCAGCATTAGAAAGAGAAAGAGATGACTTATTAAAGCAACTGGCAACCGAGAAGGAGTCACCAAGCAAACTCACAACTGAAGCTGACACATCTGAAGAAGTCGCAAAACTCAGAGTAGAATTAGAAGAACTACGAAATAGAGTTCTATAATACGAGCGTCAACCCTCTCCCCTAGCGGAACCAGAACCTGAAGACTTAGTGCCAATTCAAGTGGAGGAGATCTTTGAAGACCCATATGTTCCCATGCCAACACCCGGAGGTAAGCAAACAGAAGAAGGCATGGACACGATTGAGATAGAAGCACCTGAATGGATGCAAAGGTTGGAGAAGGTTGCTACAACCCATGATGAGAGACTTGCAGTTCAGATAGCGTCTATGTCACTATTGGAAGAAGTCGTCATAAAATCGGATTACTTTAGAAACCTCTCCCATCATAGGTGGATTGGCACGTCTGATGATCTATATGTTCCATTCTATGTATTAATGGCAGATTACAATGCTGAAATCAAGCAACGCACAACAAAAGAACCAACCTCGGTGACACAGTTTGCACCGGATGATATCCTTGCAAGTGCCAAGCAAGGGAATATACATCAACCTAGTTGGAGAATCCGCCTGCTTGAAACCTACCTTGAGATAGTACGCACGTGGAATAACATGCCTCTGTATATCAAGTATAATCCCTGCTACTGCCCTGTCTTTCGAAGAAGGTCTTGGCCAGAGTACACAAAAACAGTTTTGACGGTTAAAGGATGTGAAAAGTGGTTAAATTATGTGTACCTAGCACCTCCTAATGGCCAACCCACAGTCAACTACATGATTTCAACCATCCGACACTTGGCAGTCCGGTTCAAGAATGTCCCAGATGTGATGGCACAGATGTGCCTAAAAATTTTTGAGCTCATGCTGATTACATTCAGGACATTTAAGAACATCAAAGAACCTCTTCTTTCGGCTATTGGATTTAATGAAGGGAATCAGGACCTTGTCTATGACATGAGCACCACGCCCTCCATTAACGTCGTCTATGCCTGGCATGCCCGTGTAAAGTATCTACCTGCTTGCTTCAAACAGACGTTTGAAGAAATGTTTATCACGGGGTTCTGGGAATATCATTCAGAGATATTCATTCCCAGACCATCTCATTTATTACAGTTATTTGCCATGGAACAAGCTCTCCATTCAGAAAAGCTACGTATACCACATCCAGAGGTTCCCGGGCCTGTAGATTGGGATGCTCTACTCACTGACTTGGCCAAAGGGTTGAGAATTGTAGAACATCATTTAGCCACAGACGTTGTGGAGTACTACATCCAACGACCCACTCAAAAAGGGTCTGTCAGAGATGACAGATGCGAGAGAGGAGGGGGTGTTAGCAGTAGTCAAGGAACTGAAGGACTAACAAAACAAGGAAGCTTACGAAGGGAGTCAGAGCGAAGAGAAGGTACAAGCAGACAGAGTAGTCAAAGAAGATCGGGCAAGTAAGCCATTATTTTTTCAAGAAGCTAAAGCATATCAAAGAGGTGGACACATAAGGAGAAGGAGCAAGTAGGGAGCTCGAAGATGTGTATGTCAAATCGTTAGAGGAAATCCCTACAAAAATAGTGATTTTCATCACTAAAAGCCATTGTAAATACCATTTCATATTTTTGTAGCTCCATTTTGTGCAAGCCAAGGAGTCCTTAAGCTTGAGGAGCATTAGAAGTAGCTGCCTACCAGTTTTCATAATTTTTAGACTCCATTTGAGCCTTCAAATGGGACCTAGAACCTAATTTTTAACCAGGCCGGACACTAGGTCTGGACATGGCCAAAACCTAGTAAAAAACTATAAATAGAGCTAGAGAGCTCATTTTTGGGGCTAGCTTGTAATTGAATTGAACTTGTATGAGCATTTTGGAAGTAATCTAAAAGAACTCCATTGCTTCTCACTCTTTGTCTTGCCTTGTGTGCGCGTGTGTGTGTATGTGTGTGCATGTTAGTGTGCTTCGCACTCACGCACTTGTGCCTTCACTTGCTCGAGGTCATCATACCATCCTCACGTCTTCCCGGATTGACATTAAAGGAGGTGCTACTCATCACTGAGCTATAGTGTACAACATGAAGAGATAAACGTAGATTGACCATTCACCATGGTAAGAATCCTTACTTTGGCAACACCATAACCATGATAGATTAGGAAACCCTCTTCGTCAGCATACCCTTGAGCACTTAGCTCAAGACCTCCACTTTTTGCACCACACTTCTTCCAATGTATCTTTTAAGTAAGCATGCATAGGCCCACATTACAAGACCATGCACAAGGCACATGTTTTCTTCAACACATGCACTAAGACACTTACACATCATTCATTATGGGTTACAAGTATGTGGCCCGGACACTATGAAATCCATGTTTGAAAGATCTAGAGGATAATAGCAAGGAAGCAATCCACCAGCGCTAGTTGCTCCAAATCAACCTTGACAACCTCTTTTGAGCAACTCAAAACTTTTGAAAGCTCAAAAATATATCATCATGCAAGAATCGAAGGAAGAATTACATACTAAGGGACAACTAAACCTGCTGAAATTGGAAGATAGATGACTCTTGTTCACACAGGATGGACACTACCTCTCAAGGTACTACATGGAACAACCACTACAACAAGGGTCTATCAAGGACGACAGAATCGAGAGGGGGGGGGATATTAGCACTCAAGGTTAGGAACGAGGCACAAGAACATGTCAAAGAAGTGGACACATAAGAAGAAGGAGCAAGTAGGGAGCTCCAAGAAGTACATGTCAAATTTTCAGAAGGAATCCCTATAAAAATAGTGATTTTCATCACTAAAAGCCATTGTAAATACCACTTCATATTTTTGTAACTCCATTTTGTTAAAGTCAAGGAGTCCTTGAGCTTGAGGAGTATATTGCTTCCATGTATTGTACAAGTGATTTCAAGTCTTTATATAGACTCTAGGAGTGTTCCACAACTTCTACAAGTGAAGTTTGAATTCAAATGAAGGTGGGAATGGTTGTTGGAGGGAATCAATTCACTTTCCTACAATCTAGGAAAAGTGAAGATCTAGTTTGATCTACTTTTAGGTGATTGATTGCTTGATTGAATGCAACTTCAACCACCACAAATTTGTGGGATTTGGGCTCTATCTTTCTACCTTCACATGTGTAAAGCTCAAGGCTTTTACAATGGTAAATGAACCATCAAAATTTTCTCAAAAAAATACAATAAATGAGCATAAGAAAAAGAACTCTCCAACGGATATTCTTTTGACATGATAGCCTTTGACGTAGATCAAATCCACCTCAAGCATAGTGTAAGCTTGATGTTCCAACAACTCCCCCTCAAGCTAAAGTATGCTTGAGTCTTCATTCTCTGATAAGTTGAATACCTGCCATAGCTTTGAATCTACAAAGCTTTATTCCATCAAGTGCCTTCGTCATCATATCTGCTACTTGCTTTTCAGTAGGAACAAAAGAAATATCAATCTCCTTTTCCATGAGCTTCTCCGTGATGAAGTGGTAATGGACTTCTATGTGCTTGGTTCTCGCATGGAAAATAGGATTTGATGCTAGATGCATGGAACTTACATTATCTCCAAATATGTGAGGTTTGGAACTCACAAGTCCCAAATCTGTATACAATGCTTTTAACCATATTGCCTCTTGAGTTGCTATGGTCAAGCCTCTGTACTCTGCTTTAGTTGAGGATAAAGCAACTATTGGTTGCTTCTTGGAACTCCATGACACTAGCTTTGAACCTGCAAATGCTAAGTAACCAGATGTACTTTTTCTATCATCCTTAGCTCTTGCCCAATCTGCATCTGAGTAGATTTTGAGATCCAAATCTGAAGAGTAAGGATAGAATATACCTTCGTTGATTGTACCTTTGAGATACTTAAGTACTCTCTTAGCCGCATCCATGTGTGGTCTTCTCGGTGAGTGCATGAATTGACTAAGCACTCCCATACTATATGAGATGTCTGCCCTTGTATGAGTAGCATATATCAAGCTACCTACCAAGCTTTGATATTCTTTAATGTCTTCAAGTTTCTCACCTTCATAAACACTTAGTTTATGATTCATTTCCAAAGGTGTACCTGCAGGTTTAGTGTTCTCCATTTTGAACTTGAGAAGAAGATCCTGAATGTATCTTCTTTGGGTCAAATACATTCCTTCACCTATGTATATCACCTGCATACCTAGGAAATATGTGAGCTCACCTAGGTCAATGATTTTGAACTCCTCTTGCATGTGTCTCTTGATCCTTTGAATGCCATTTAGATCATCACCTATCACAATAATATCATCTACATATACACATAGATAGATAACCTCATTGTGATCCCTTTTGATGAATAGAGAAGGATCTGAGCTGCTAGCTTTGAACCCTTGATCTTGAAGATATGTAACCAACCTGTAATTCCAAGCTCTAGGAGCTTGTTTCAATCCATACAATGCTTTCTTAAGTCTGCAAACATAAGATGGATGATTAGGGTTTTCAAAACCTGGTGGTTGTGACATGTATACCTCTTCACTTATCCAACCATTTAAGAATGCATTTTTCACATCAAGTTGGAAGAGTCTCCAATTCCTTGCAGCAACTACACTTATCAATGTCCTGATTGTAGTCATCTTTGCAACTGGTGAGAATGTTTCCTCATAGTCTATACCATGAGTTTGTGAGCATCCTTTGGCAACTAATCTTGCCTTGTACCTGCAAACTGATCCATCTGAGTTTCTTTTAACTTTATATACCCATCTGCAACCAATTACCTTTTGATTTGGTGACATTGGAACCAAATCCCAAGTGTCCATTTCCTTCAATGCATCTATCTCTTCTTTCATGGCCTTTTCCCAATTAGGGTTTCCCTTTGCCTCTTCATAGGTTGAGGGTTCCTCTGAAATAGAGTCTTTTGCCAAGTATATTGAATGCTTCGTAACAAATGTGGAATCATTTCCATACCTTTCTGGTTGTTTCTTCTCTCTTGCTGATCTTCTAGGTGCTTGTTTGGAGCATTCTCCAATCTCTTGCATCTTTGGTTTGCCTCTTGACTTCCATAGCTTGTAATCCTTTTCTCTTTCATCTTGGTCATCGTCTGTATCACTTCTTGGATCCTGGACCTGTGTATCATGCTTGCTTCCTAATTGATGAGAGTCAGAATAAAGATCATATGGTAGTGTTACCTTTTGTTTGTCTTCATCATACCAAGACCTGTGTTCTTCAAACACAACATCTCTACTTGTAGTGAATTGCTTGGTTGAAGGATTGAAGAACCTGTAACCCATCTGAGTTGAGTCATATCCAATAAACACTGCCTTTGTTGCCCTTTCATCTAGCTTACCTCTTATTTGTGATGGTACATGAACATAAGCTAAACAACCAAAAACCTTGCAATGTCCAAGACTAGGTTTTCTTCCATACCATGCTTCATAAGGAGTCATACCTTGAAGTGATTTGGATGGTAGTCTATTGACAAGGTACATAGCAGTTGAAATAGCTTCTGCCCATAGATAATGTGGCAACTTCTTCTCTTCAAGCATTGTTCGGGCTGATCCAACCAATGTCTTGTTTCTCCTCTCTGCAATTCCATTCAGTTGAGGAGAGTACCTAGTAGTCACTTCCCTTTTGATACCTTTTTCCTGCAAGAACGCATCAAACTCTTTGGAGAAGTATTCTCCCCCTCCATCAGATCTGAGCTTCTTTAGTGATCTACCTGTATGATTCTCCACATGTGCAAGATACTTCTTGAACCAATCAAACACTTCATTCTTACTCTTGATAAAGTATAGAACAGTCCTGCTACTATGGTCTTCAATAAATGAGACATAATACCTTGATCCTGCCAATGAAGGTTCTTGACTTGGTCCCCATACATCTGTATGTACTAAGTTCAATAAGTTGTTGTGGATGTAGCCTTTGTGGTTGAATGGTTGTCTTTGTGCCTTCCCAATCTGACATGCATCACACCTATTGATCATGTGTTTCTTTGATATGTTCGGCAGTCCTAGAACACTTTGATCCCTGCATATATCCTTCAAGGTTCTTTCATTCACATGAGCAAGTCTCTTATGCCACACTTCAAGCTCACTTAGGGTTTGAGATCCAAAGTTGAATAGAGCTATGATCCTGGTTTCTCCTACTTCAAAAGAGCCTACCATGCTTCTCACCTCGGGCTATCTTTTTGAAGCCTTGACATGGATCTTCCACAAAAGCTCCATGTTGGGTGAGCCTAACTTGCAAGCCTTTTTCAACTATTTGGCCTACACTTGTTAGGTTTTTAGTGATAGTGGGTACATAGAGAACCTTACTCAGAATGTTTGTCCTGCCATTGGAAGCTCTGACATTACCAATCTTCTCCACATTTTGCTTTGTGTCATCCCCTGTTTGCACTTCATGTCTATGCTTTGGACTTTCCAAATCAGATAGAAGAGCAATGTTGCCTGTAACATGATTCGAACATCGTGAATCTATGTAGAACAAATGATCATCTTCTTTACCTTCTTTGTGGCTTAGATTCATAAGAAGCAATGAGTCTTCATGTGGTTGATCTTCTGAATAATTGTTGTAGTCCCTTCTATTATAACTTCTATTGTTATTATTGAAGTTGTGTCCACCTTTGCCTCTATTGCTACCATATCCACCTTTTCCACTTCCTTTTTGGGTCTTCCCATTGAACCAGCAATTCTGAGTGGTGTGGTTGGTCTTATCACATATGGCACAAGGTTGAACATTCTGAGCTTTGGTTTTGTCTTGTTTTGGTCCTTTCTTCTTCCCTTTCCACTTGCTCTTGCTTGTAAAGTTGGCTTGAGAAGTCTCTTCTTCATCTTCTTCCTTCTTCTTGCCTTCTTGCTTCTTATCCTTCTTATCTGCATATAGAGCACTAGTTGAATTACCATGATAAGAGTTACCTTCCTTTATGCTATTATTGGCTTCTTGATTGAAGAGTTGTCCAAGAAAGATGTTGAAGTCTGGAGTTTGCACATCCATGATGAGATCATAAGCCGTCGTGAAGGATTGCCATTGCTTATCACTTCGAATGTCATTGAGAATTTGCCTCATGATGACCTCTTCTTCAATCAGCTCTCCAATGGATGCTAACTTATCCGAAACCTCCTTGACCTTGGTAACAAACTCTGTGATGGTTTGTTTAGGTGTCTTCTTCATTTGGTTGAACTCGTTTCAAAGATGATTCTTTCTTTCTTTGGTACTAGCAGAAAAGAAAGTCTCGAGGGCATCCCAATCTCTTGGGATGTCTTGCATCCTCTAATATGTGGTAATAGAAAGTCAGAGATAGAGTTTAGTATGTACGACCTTGCTTGAGCATCCCTTGCGCACCAAAGTGTGAGCTTATCTGTCTCCTCTTGTGTAGGTCCTCCTTTGGATCTCGGAATAGGCATTCCTTCATCACCTGCCACAATTCCATAAAGATTTCTACCTTGCAAATAGGCCTCCATCCTGATTTGCCAAGCCACATAGTTGTGTCGATCAAGTTTCTCGATCATTGAGGGAAAGCCGTCACCCATCTTGATCTAGCTCTGATACCACTGAAAGAACTTGGAGAAGCTTGTAGAAGGTAGAAAAATGCATTTCGAAGCGACGAAGTTTGGTCTAGCCAACCGGCACAAGACCAGCCTTTGAGCTTATGGAGACTCAAATAGACCTTACAAGCATGCGATAAGTGCAAAGAAACACACTATGTACTTTGGAGCATCAAGGAGAATGAGTCGATACAAAATAGATAGGTCCGCGGGTCGACTACCTCAAAAAACTTGCTATCTATGGAAGAGACAATGAACTTCAAATGCCCATAGCAACCAACATGATTACAATCAGAAAAAATCCTTTTATGGGAGTGATACACATAGGGTTGAGTGTATAGAATGCACAAAAGTATAAGGAATAAGCAAAATATGCTATAGGAATGAATGAGACATTCACCGGTGGTACTTCCTATTTTTCAAGAATACGTAGAGATTGACCCTGAGACAGAAAAACTTAGATTTCTCCCAATTTGCTAAACTAAATGCTTTGAAAATTTATAGCCATAAACTAGAAATTTATATCTTTCCAATGAGCCATCTTGCACTCAATTTGGAGCTCTGCAGAGAGAGAGAGTAGCAGCCTCTACAAGATTACTGTTGGCGAAGAAGATGATGCAGAGAATTGAAGGAGCAAGACAATGATAGTGTATGTATATTGCTTCCATGTATTGTACAAGTGATTTCAAGTCTTTATATAGACTCTAGGAGTGTTCCACAACTTCTACAAGTGAAGTTTGAATTCAAATGAAGGTGGGAATGATTGTTGGAGGGAATCAATTAACTTTCCTACAATCTAGGAAAAGTGAAGATCTAGTTTGATATACTTTTAGGTGATTGATTGCTTGATTGAATGCAACTTTAACCACCACAAATTCGTGGGATTTGGGCTCTATCTTTCTACCTTTACATGTGTAAAGCTCAATATTTTTACAACGGTAAATGAACCATCAAAAATTTCTCAAAAAATTACAATAAATGAGCATAAGAAAAAGAACTCTCCAACGGATATTCTTTCGACATGATAGCCTTTGATGTAGATCAAATCCACCATAAGCATAGTGTAATATTGATGTTCCAACACCATCTTCATATTGTTCTTTTGTTACTTCTTTATCTCTCCCTATAAGAGATAGAGAACTTCATAGTTCCTGTTACTTCAAGATGAAGATCAAGAGAAAGGTATGCAAGAGAATGATGAAGCAATGTTATCATCATCGAAGGGGGAAGGAAAGAATATTGGTCTTTCTCCTAATGCTTCCTCTACACCCAAAGAAAAGTCTTTGACTATATCTGATTCAAAGAAAGGACTATGCCATTACTGTAAGAAACTAGGTCATTGCATAACAGAATGCAAAAATAGGATTTTTAATGAGAAGAAGAAAGTGTCAAGTGATAGTGTTGAAGATGATCCAAAACCTGAATCTTCAAAGGTAGATTCTATGCATGCATTACTATAGCTTATGATTAGGCATCATTAAATGCAATCTTAGATTATCCTTGGATTTTTTATTTTGGAGCTTCTAAGCATATGACAGGATGAAAAAGGTATTTTCTTCCCTTTCTAACTCTTCAGGCAGAAGAGTGCCCATTGCAGATGTTCATGATTTGGATGTTGTTGGTGTTGGAGAAGTGAACCTTAAGTCAATAGCGGGTGGAAATTTCACAATTTCTAATGTTCTTTATGTTCCAGACATGAAGAAGAATTTCCTCTCTATCTTTTCTTCCTTGTCAGATGGTTATAAAGTTGTTTTTAAGAAAGATTCATGTCAAATACACTCACCTAATGAGGAGCATTGTCTACTTCAAGGTGAAAACAGAAGTGGCATCTTTGTATTGTCCAAAATAAATTCATGCTAATGTTGCTAGGTCTGCTACACCTAAAGTGAACATGAAGTTATGGCATGCTAGATTTGGTCATATCAGTTACACAACTCTCAAGCATATCGAAGACCAATGTATGGTGGAGATTTTGCCTACTTTTGCTTTACCAAATGATGTAGAGTCATCTAAAGGATGTCTTGAAGGAAAGCTTCACAAACTACCTTTCAAGAAGCATGGATATATCACAGCCACAAGGAATTTGCTGATCATACAGTCAGATGTGAATGGTCTAATGAGAACATATTTTATTCAAGGTTTTAGTACTTTGTTACGTTCATTGATGATTTCTTAAGATATTCATGGATTTACGGTCTTAAACGAGCTCATAGGTTTTTCCTACTTTTAAGAAATTCTTAGCTATGGTTGAAAATGAAAGTCAGCCAAAGATCCAAATTTTGAGAAGTGATAGAGGAGGAGGGTACATGTTGAAAGACTTTGAGTTTTTTCTTGAAGACAACGGTATCTCTCATCAACTCACTATTTCTTACATGCCAAAACAGAATGGTGTTGCGAGAGAAAAAGGTTGCTTGATATATCTATGTAATACATGTCCGGACATCCACTTTGTAGTTTCTCAAGTATCCAGGTTCAATGACAGTCAACTTAAGATTTAGTGGAAATTAGTTAAGAGATATATTTGCATATATCAAAAGTTTTGTAGGTTATTGTACCATTATGACATTAAAGGGTGGAAACAATGTCAACATAGTCCAATGTATCCAAAATCACCAAAACTAGCCAACATATGAGTCTTAAGAAGAATCTCTACAACAAGCATGTTCAGCATGTTTGTTAAAGGACAAACCTCTCATGCATGCCACCCAGGTTCGAGTCCTATTAGGCGCAGTGGTGGAATTATGACAAATTATTTTTTGACATTGTTTTTTGTTCTATGGTGCTTTTTGGAAATTCCGATAGATATTTTTGTGTAGTTTGTTTAGAAAAGCTTATCGTGGAAGCTTTATAAAGAATAGTTGTGCTCACTATTTTATTATCTTCTCATGCTCAACACAAGGCTAAGGAGGAGATCAAGGAGATCCTCTATGTGAGGAAGAGTTCTACTCTTGGATGAGGCATGATTACATCTGAAGACATTTGGAGGAGTTCGTATCAGCCAACATATTGTGAGTAACAAGTCTACATCTTTCCTCACTTGTTCATTCACTAGTTTCTGATTTAGGGATAATCAAAATTCATATTTGTTGTAAAACAGTTATAAATTGTTCATATTCTCCATATTCCCACACACACACTCTCTTTGTACCTCTTATGCACACAATCTCTTGTCTATAGTTCCTATTTCCACCTAGATTCAGATATTGTCAGTTTGTATCATATTCACACATTGTAATTTGACATTGGAATATAGATAGTGTGTTATACTTTATGGAAGAATGGAATGTTAAATGGATTTTAATGTCTTGAGGTTTTTAATGTGATTGTGTTTTGATTTAGAAAGTGAAGAATCATGAGGGCATGAACATGTGTGGATTTACTCAAATATTTAAAAGATAGTATTTTATATATTTTTTGTAAAAATAGTAGATACTTAGAAAGTGAAGTTTTTGTAAAAATAGTAGATCATTTAGAAAGCGACAACTTGTAAATAAAGCAATTTTTTCGTAAATGCACATCTTTGGAAGCACTACCCTCATGTATCTTCTATTCAAGACGTAATGAAAATTTCAATAATTACACATACTCTAATAGACTCATCCATCAAAGTATGTGGGGGGAGATTGTACCCAATCTTGTGTTCAACCTCTTGTCTCTCTCTATTCTTTGTGTGTTTTTATGTGATTTCATTACTATTATATCTCTACATACGTGCATCTACAAGATCCGATCAACAGTGGTATCAGAGCTAGCATGGATCTACAACGCTATAATTTTTTATGTCTATTTGTGATCCGATCAGCATTCATGCATGAGTCGACATCTATTTCGATTTGTTTATTCTCGTCCAGCCCAAGTTTTTGTTTGTCAATTCACATTTTTTTTCTTGTTCACCAATGTTTTTTGAATCTATTATTGTGCCCTATGCCCCTGTGCACTATGCATTGTGCACTGTACACTATCACACTGTGCACTATGCTCACTATGCTCACTATCACACTATGCAGTGAGCACTGTTCTAGTTCTGATTCATTCATTTTATAAATTTGGCACTATGCTCATTGTGCTCATTGTCACACTGCATTGTACATTGTTCTAGTTTTGGTTCGTTTGTTTTATAAATTTACTTATAAATTTGGTTATCCATGGCATCAACTAAGGCATAGAACTATGCCATAACTTGGGCATCTTTGGCTTCTCACACACGCATGGTTCTCTTGGTTCACTTTGGTTCCCTTTGGTTTCTTTGGTAGTTGTTGGCTATGCACGAACACCCTCTAACTAATGAGTAGCAATAAGAGCTTACTTATTTTGTCTTTAGCATGTAGGGGATTTGAACCCACCACCTCTCACTTGCAAGAGATATGCTTTATCCAGTAGCCTATCTCACTTGTTGATACCACATTCCTTATAACTAATATTTAACATTACTTTTACCTCTCTCTTCCTTTTTTATATTTTCAAGACAAAACCTTTCTTTTTCTATTTCAATTACAATATTGCTAAGACTATTTTCACATGCTTAGTCATAGGTTTTGGTTATATATAAGGCTTTGGACCCTACCCATACTATAGAGGATTTTGGTACATCACCCCTACCCAGGGTACCACTTGAGCAAGAGTTGGAGCTTTTGCGGCATGAACTCCAAGATGCTCAAAACAAGATAAAAGAATGTGATGTTGCACTCCAACAAATGAAGAATGATGACAACAACCTAATTAGCATGGTGAAGGCCATTATCACTGCTCAAGAAGAAGGCATGCATTCCAAGATTGGTTTCAGAAATTTTCAATTTTCTTGATTCGATGGGTGAAAGGATGGCCAGTTTATCCTGATTTGATGACTTTTAATCTTACAAATCATATTTTGAAATTGAAAAAGTGAAATTTGTCACTAATTATTTGGTGGGTAAAGCCCAATTATGGTAGAATGTTTTGTGGCATAGCACCAATTGCCCCACCACATGGATCACATTTCAAGAAAAGATCAAGGAGTCCTTCCATCCTAGCCAGTTCTAGTTACATGCTCATCGATCATGGACAACTTTTGGATGGAAAGATGGAGATACTATGTCTACCTACACTAAACGCTTTTGGCAACGACTACTACTTATTGGTTCACTTGAAACAGCTCCTGAAGATACCTTGCAACGGAAGTATGAAGATGGTTCCTGAAGATACCTTGCAATGGAAGTATGGAGATGTGAATACAAGCTAATCTCAACACACTATGTCCTATGACCCTCTATGATGCTATCTCTTTTGCACATGATGCTAAGAAGGAGTCTTAGTCCATCACCAACTCCATTCACTTACAACAAATGTGTCAACGACAATAACCAATCAAGCCCAATTTTCCTTCCAAGCATCCTTTCACTACTTTTTCTCCCCTGCTTTTCAACACCCTTTGCAATCCAATTTCTCACCAGTACACAAGACAAACCCTTGCAACCTACAAAACCTCCAACCCTTCAAACTACGATGATGGATGCTCAACAAAAAAGGCCTCGTATCACTTGTTGGCATTGTGGTAAGTTTGGTCATAGTAAAGCTAAATGTAGGTTGCAAGCTAATGATACGAAACCTGTCAAAGCCCAAGTACACAAAATGGAGGTGGTTCATGAAGACACTCAACCTGATTGGACTGAAGAAGCATTGGAAAAAGATCTAAGTACCTTGGGTAACAAAATTTCTATCCATTCTTTACTTTGCATGCATGGTACTATTAATAGTAAAGCTGTAAATATTTTACATGATGATGGTAGTTCTCATTATTTTATTTTTTATACACTAGTGCAAGATCTCCAACTAAAACCACTTCCTTCTATGTATAAAGTTAAGGCTACACTACCATTTTCTAGGTGATCTCTTGACCATAGTATAGACTTAATTCCTAGTAGTTCTCCTCCCCATAAAGCACCTTATAGGCATGGACCTTTACATCAAAAAGAAATATCTAATCAAGTTAAGGATCTATCCACAAAGGACTTATAAGGCCTTGTTCTTCTCCCTTTGGGGCACCTATTCTCTTAGTGCAGAAGAGAAGCAAGACTTATAGGATCTTCATTGACTATAGAGCAATTAAAAATAGAGCACGTATCTCTAGAAAAATTGATCTTAAATCTGGGTATCATCAGATATGAATGACACAAAATGACATTTATAAGACTACTTATAGAACTCAAACTGGTCACTTTGAATTGATGGTAATGCCTTTTGGATTAATCAATGCACCTACTACATTTGCACGTATGATGAATAACATTTTTCTTGATTACCAAGCTTTTGTTCTTGTTTTCTTTGATGATATACTGAGAATGACAATGACCATGAAAATCATTTACAACCATCTTTAATTTGATATGCAAAAACAAACTTCATGCCAATCCTGAAAAGAGTTCTTTTTTCCAAAAAGAATTAGAGTATTTAGGAAAGATTGATTCTAGTCAATTTGTTCATGTAGATCCAAATAAAATTAAAGTAATTGAAGAATGGCATGTACCTCAATCTCTGAGTGATGTATGCTCTTTCTAAGGTTAGCTAGCTTTTATAGAAAGTTTGTAAAAGGTTTTTCTTATTTATCATTTCCACTCATATTATTATTGAAGAAAAAGTCAAAATTTGCATGGGGATTAACACAACAACAATCTTTTGAAAAACTCAAACATGCAATTTCTCATGCACCTATTTTGCAATTACTAGATTTTGCACAACCTTTCCATGTAGTTACAGATGCTAGTGGTTTAGGTATATGTGTTGTATTAATGCAAAATGATCATCTCATTGCATTTGAAAGTAGGAAATCAAACCTTCTGAAAAGAATTATAGTACATATGATAATGAACTCTTAGTTGTTGTGCATGCTTTAAAAAAATTGGAAACATTACCTTATGGGTGTTGGAGATAGACGTCTGCGGAAGCACGCGAACATCACAAGGAAGAAGAAGAAGCTTGGAGCACAAACACACAATACTGAATGTATTACTAGAGAATGTACAAAGATAAGTAGCCCATTAGGGCAATAGGTGTATATACAAGCCGGGGGAAGAAAACCTCCTAAAGAGGGAAAAAAGTGCCCCGGTGGTCCTAGTGTGTTCACACACATCACTACCTAAATATATCAACAAATCCCCCCTGGGAGTGATGCGGTGAACAAGGAGCTTGCACTCATGTATAAGGAAGTGCCAAGCTATGTGGAAATCACTCCACAAAAGGAAGTAAGCCCAAAGCTTTGTGGAAAGCTTCAAACTTCTCCCTAGGCAGAGCCTTCGTGAAAAGGTCTACAATGTTCTCCTGCGTGGGCACATATGCCAAGCTGATCTCCCCAGCAGAGAACCTCTCCCTGACATAGTGATAATGTGAAGGGCTTTGCTGTGCAGAACAAGAGGAGGAAGGAGGAGATGCAGGGAGAGAGAAGAGAGGAGAGACGCGCGGATATGCGTGGGAGCCTCGAAACCCACATAATGATCTCTCTTGAGGCAATGCTCTATAAATGATGTATATATATGAATATGGGGGTAAGGTCACATGACCCTTACATCCCCAACAATCTCCCACTTAAGGGTCAATGTGACCATAAGTGGAAAAATATACAAAGAATGATGTAGGACTATACAATAATGTACAGGAAGAGTCCGGATCTCAACCCATACTAGATCAGCCTACACCAACCGCCTCAAACAAGGTGTATCCATGCACCTCAAACTGCTCTAGACTCATATCGATAAGAGTCGAGCTCATATCTGACTGATGCAAGAACTCATGAAGTTCCTGCAAAGCTCCCACTCGCTCTATGCCTATTCCAATCATCAAACGACTAACAACTCCAAGTGCAAATGCTCCAATAGCAACTGCAATGTCTGGCCTCGAGCATAACAACTCATACATCAGACTCCCGAATGCTGACGAAACATGTGCTATCCTGGCTAACCTAAGCATGTCAGCCATGCCCGTATCCAAGGCATCCAAAGCACCATCATCAAGACCAACATGTCTTGACATATCTGTGTCAACATCTGGCATGAGCGAATCCAAGAATGACCGCATAATAACTGACTCCTCAACATCCAAATCAGCCATTCTATCAACCAAGGATGTGTCTAGTTGTGCATCCTGAGAGCTAATATGCTCTGGTATACGCTGTGTACCATGAGAGCAATCCTGCTCTACCATACCAAGTGTATGATCATGCTCCACATGAGCTGACTGCACAACATCAACACCAAGATCCATCTGATGATCTAACTCTAAGTGAGTATCATCACAATGCTCTACGTGAGCATCCACATCATGCTCTAAAGCATCCAACTGATCATCCAAAGTGTGCTCCACAAGAGCATCCATATGATCAAAACAATCATGCTCTATATAAGCATCATGAGCATCCAAAACACGCTCTACATGTGCATCCATCTGAGCATCTGAATCCTGCCATATATATGCAACATGAATGTCACTAGACCTATGTGTAGGTAGGCAAAATGAGACATGACGAGTCTCACATCGCACATAAGGCTGAACTCCCACTGAGACGAGACTGTCTCTCACATGAAGTACCTGCAGTGGATACCTGTGCCCAATCCTAGCACCTCTGACAAGCATAAGCTGTCCCAAATGCAACTGAAAATGATGCTCACCAAGGAATGCATAACATCTGCTCTCCAATAACTGGCTAACTGAAATCAAGCTCAAAGGGAATGAAGGCACATAGCGTACATATCTGAGCATAAGTGATGCTCCACTAGGTAGCATAAGGCATACATCTCCTGCACCCTCAATGTCATATGTCGTACCATCAGGCAACTGCACACATCCACGACTCTCACCTGAGAATCGACCAAACCACTCACGATGTGGAGTAACATGAAAACTGGCTAATGCATCAAGCAACCAAGCCATATGTGTGCTCTCTAATGAGCAAGAGCAATCATGAGATGAACCATAGGAGAAAGTGGTATCACCATCACTGGCATAATCAACTGCCATAGACTCGCCTGAAACCACTACCTGATCTGCATCACGTGCATATCTCTGACATCGTCGTCGTATCTGCCTGAAGCAACATCGTCAAATATGACCCTCATGACCACAATGCCAACATCGAAGTCGTCGATGTGATCTATGTCTCACATGAGTCAATGGACTCGCATACATATCATGTAGTCTCTGTCATAATGCACTACTCGTCTCCTCATACATAACAGACTCATATATAGAATCCACAAGCTGTAATCGGATAGTGGAGCTGGCCAATGCATCCATATCCATCCATACGTGGTCGGGCATGTCACAAGGCCTCTGTGCATCTCTATGCACATACATGTGTAACCCTGCACGAACCAATGTATGCCACATCTGAGCTTTCCATCTCAGAAAGTCAGTGCCATAAAACCGAGAAGACACCATGTTGACAATCCAAGAGACTAGCAATGTAACAAGAGACTAGAAACAATACTCTATCACCAATAGGATGACACCTGCATATCCATATGCATAACTTACATCACATATGTCTCTGTGGAGGAGAAAACCATGTGAACCACCTATCACATAACCATGCATCTAGCATGCACATAAAACCATGAGCATAAGCCTGTTCACCAAGTCTCCAAAGTGACCAAATAGATGTGAAAGAATTCTGGGAAAATTTCGACAGAGTATCCCCTGTGAACTGAGCAATCAAACAAGATAACCAATAACCAAAGAACAATAAGTAACCTGTCACCACCTGTCACTGATCCAACCAAAGATAATGGCAACTACATATGCCAAAAAAGTGATAGCAATACATGCCAATACAATGGTGATGCACCTCCCACTCAAGAATGAATCCTGCAAGATGGTCCAACCTATCACAAATAACCTGTGACCAAGTCCAAATGAATGGAGATAAACAATGATCCAAAGCTATCGCATAAGCTTCAAGATCCACTAAAGCTCTCTTCTAGCATAAAAGCTGTCAAAATTTCGGCAGCATCTCCTCTATAAAACGGACTCTGAACCAAATAAACCATGTGGGAATCACCATCCACATATGCCAAGAATCACACTGGCAAATACATATCAATCAATGACCAAATGCTAATAACGGTGACAAACAAACGTGTAACTGAGGCTCCAATCTGCATCATGTACCTGCAAAGAAAACAAAGATACAAGTACCAACTAAGATCCAATGTCAACTCTCACAAAAGTATGTGCAATCGGCAAGTAAATCCATAAACAAATGGCATAAGCAAGATATAAACCACAATGCCACTATACATCCATGATCGAACTCATGATGACATAAACCTCAAAAAAGAGTATACCACAATGTCATCTTATATGCCAAATACGTCACAAGATCATGCTCTACTCTCATATGGAGGAGCTACCACAATGATCATACATGTACAATGTCTTGAAGCTCTAAAAATAAGAGCTTGCACACCATAAATTCTCTCTCGAAGAAGTTCCAAAGCAAATTCAACCTCCAAGTGCAATTAGGATTGTTTGGGCAAAACTGTACTGCTCTGTGTTTTGCTATTTCAGAGGTTATCACCTCTGAATCTGAACTTTTGGTCTTCAGCAAACTTCAAGATCTAACTCTTGGCTACGTAAGGAGATAAAGAAGACCTCAATCGGAGGTGCGTAGCTCAAGATATGCTCAAAACAAGCACCTGCTGTCAATTTCACTTTCACTTGCAACAGTACTGCGCTGTATTCTGCAATTTCGGCAACCTAAAACTCAGAATCTCGATCTGAGTTCTTCTACAAAGTTGTAGCTATTTGTCCAAGCTACGAGCAGCAAGTTGAATCATCGCATTCCGAGCTGTAGAACTCAAGTTATAACAAAAAAACCGACCTGCTATCCTACTCAATGTAGATTCGCCTTCTACAATTCTCTGCGTTTTTTGAATTTTCGGCACTTCAGAAATCCGAACCAGGTTCTGAACCCTTTGTGAAGTTGTAGTTCTCTATGTTAGCTACGCACAGAACTTTAAAATGCATCAATCCGAGCTTCTTAGCTTGAGTTATGACCGAAATACTGAACAGCTATCAAGAGATGCCGACCTGCACTTCTACCTCTTCTCACCTAAGCTTCCATTGAAGCTTCTTGCACACCAGCCTTCAGCATGCTCTGATACCAATGAAGGGCTTTGCTGTGCAGAACAAGAGGAGGAAGGAGGAGATGCAGGGAGAGAGAAGAGAGGAGAGACGCGCGGATATGCGTGGGAGCCTCGAAACCCACATAATGATCTCTCTTGAGGCAATGCTCTATAAATGATGTATATATATGAATATGGGGGTAAGGTCACATGACCCTTACATCCCCAACATAATGCACCTCAATGTGCTTAGTGCGAGCATGCAACACAAGGTTCCTCGCAACTGCCAATGGGCTCTGACTGTCAATGAAGATGGTGGTGGCAGAAGACTGGCCAACACCCAAATCAGCCATAAGGCATCTGAGCCACACACACTCAATAGTCGCTGTGAAAGCTGCCCTATACTCAGCCTCACAACTGGAAGTGGCCACAGTAGGCTGCTTCTTGCGCAATCAAGATATACATGAGCTACCAAGCATGAAGCAAAAACCACTGGTGGACACACGAGTGTCATAGCAACCAGCCCAATCTGAGTCAGAAAAAGCATGCAAGTCGGGCGGTAGTGATCCCCCCTTGGGATAAAACAACCCAAGTAGCCGAGTACCACTCAAGTAGCAAAAGATGCGCTTAACCGCCTTCCAATGCATGACTCTTGGGCAATGCATAAACCTACTCATCTGTGAGACAACAAACTGAATATCTGGCCGAGTAATGCATAAGTAAATCAAGCATCCAATAGCCTGCTGATAGAGAACAACATCAAATGCATCTCCAGCATCATGAAGACTCAATCGTAAACCTGTCTCCATAGGAGTGGTAATCGACTTACAGTCTTCAAGGCCAAAACGATGCAATAATGTGTCAATATATTTCGTTTGACACAAAGCCAATTCACCATCAACTTGCATAAACTGAATGCCCAAATAGTGATGCAAATGCCCCAAATCAGACATCTCAAATGAGGCATGCAAATCAGCCTTGAAATCAACAATATGCTTCTCAATAGGACCAGTGAGCAGCATGTCATCAACATAGATAACAATGATCAGAAGCACATCATTAGCACGCTTAACATATAAGGTGCTTTCAGTTGGACTCTTCTCAAAACCATGTGCAACTAGATAGGCATGTATCTTCTCATACCAGGCACGTGGTGCTTGCTTTAAACCATATAATGCCTTCTTTAACCTGCACACCTGGTTTTCATGCCCTTTCTACACAAAGCCACAGGGCTGAAAAGCATACACTTCTTCATGCAAGACACCATTCAGAAATGCTATTTTAATGTCCAACTGATGTACATTCCAACCATGATGGGCTGCAAGTGCACAACTGCTCCGAACAGTAGTCATACGGCATGTAGGTGCAAAGGCCTCATCAAAATCAATGCCTCTTTCCTATGCATAACCCTTTGCAACGCAAACTAGCAAAATTTAGATGACCAAAGCGTGCATGCCAAAGCTTTGCATCTGACATAGCCTGAGAATCATTTACTGCACATGCCAAATTATTTTCAGATCTTTCATAGTCTATGAGCTTATACAGCCCACGACATAAAATGCTAGAAGCAATAATAACATCGCCATTTGTCAGATCATGAACTGTACATCTATCATCAACAAATTCCACAACCAAGCCAATCTTGGCTAATGCAGAAACTGATAACAGATTCTTCTTGATCCCTAGCACAAATAAAGCATCTGACAAAGTGAAAGAACTACCATCAACAGTAGTCAAAATGATCTTACCAACTCCCATAAAAGGATAAGAGGAGTTATTGGTGCATGTAACAGTATTCCCTGTAGGGGCAGGCTCAAGTGAAGAGAAGAAACTGTGCTACGAGGTAATATGTTTGGTTGCCCCACTGTCAAAATACCAAACATCTAAGTCTATTGTAGACATGCACTGATCATGAGAAGATGGGTCAAAATTGCAGACAGTAGTAAAAGCCCATTCTTCTTCCTGCACAAGATTTGCAGACTCTGTTTTTGGTGTAGAGGCCTCTGCAACAACCATTCTAGCCTCTTTCTTCTTTGCCTCTTTAGCATCCAGTTTTGGACAGTTCTTTATGATATGATCATTCCCTTTACAGTACTTACAAAACAATTTCCGCTTTTCTGATTTCTTCTCATCTTTATCTTCCTTCTTCAAATATGCAGAATTAGCAGATTTCTGCTTACTAGTTGAAGAGCTCCATTTTCCTTTGCCCTTCTGACTAGCCAGAAAAGCTTGATCTGCAACTCGCATAATGGACCTGTTTTGCCTAGATTGATCTTCCTGCAACAGAACAGAGACTAACTCCTCAAATGATAAGGCATTTAGATTGCCTTTCATCATCAACCGAAGAGTAGAAGCAAAACTCTGATATGAATCACGAAGACCATTCAGAACGGTCTGCACAAGTGAGCTATCTGGTATAACCTCATCAGTAGAAATCAACTGTTCCTTCAAGTCTTTGATCTTTGTTAGGAAACTGTCCATAGAATCACCTTCATTCATGTGCTCACTCTCCAACTATTTTCGGAGGTAAGCAACACGAGCCTCATTCCTAGCTTGGTACAATGTGGTAAGTGTATCCCAAGCATCCTTAGCTGTTGTGCAAGAGCGAATGTGAGGAATAATGGCACGTTTGATAGACAAAGCTATCAATGCATGTGCCTGGGCATCTCTGCCATCCCAATGAATCTGCTCTGCAGTAGGTGCAGTAGAAACAACAACACGAACATAAATCTATGAAATATCATCTTTGACACCATCTTCATCAGCTCCAGCACCTGTATTTGCAGTACCTGTAGTCAGAGGTGTAATAGGACGTCTTTCAACACCTTGCACAATGTTCCACAATCCTTTTGCAACCAATACATGTTGCATCATATAAGCCCATAACGATTAGTTGGTACCATCCAACTTATTCTCAACAGCCAACATACGGAATACATCACTGCTTTCAGCCATGGCCGGTGACTAAAATACCTTGATGTAGAGAATTGACTGTATCGCAAAAAGTTGAACAGAATTGCCCAGACGAATTCTGCTAGACCTGTAGCAAACTTCGAGACGCTTATACTGGCGAACAGAAACTGGTATATACCTTTGGTACAAAAAGATGGAATAGCCTGTACAAGCGCTACGATAGTGTGTTCGGGGGCCGAAACACCCTGAGTATGCTCACCAAATTTCGTGCGAATCTGAAATTGCAAATGGAGGAGTGTTGACGGCGCCCTAGATGAAGCGACGACCTGCTCTGATACCAATTGTTGGAGATAGACGTCTGCGGAAGCACGCGAACAACACAAGGAAGAAGAAGAAGCTTGGAGCAGAAACACACAATACTGAATGTATTACTAGAGAATGTACAAAAATAAGTAGCTCATTAGGGCAATAGGCGTATATACAAGCCGGGGGAAAAAACCTCCTAAAGAGGGAAAAAAGTGCCCCGGTGGTCCTAGTGTGTTCACACACATCACTACCTAAATATATCATCAATGGGTTCTGAAGTTGTAATCAAAACATACCAACAGGCTATTAAGCATTTATTAAATCAACCATTGATTTTGGAAAGACACACTAAACGGGATCCATTCATACAAAATTTTCAACCTATAATTCAATATCAACCTGGAAAAGCTAATGTTGTAGCTAATTCCCTTAGTCGCTTACCATCCTCACAAACAAACATTATTTCAATCAATAATATTTTTGCTATTCATGTTCATTCATTTTATGATATGATTTCTACTTATGCATTTGATTTGTATTTTTCACAAACATGGACTAATGAGAATCCCTACACTTTTCATAATGGGTTCTTGTATTTCAAACACAAGTTATGCATCACACAAGTTTTCAAAGAATTTTTTATGAAAGAGATGCATGAACCACCTTATATGGGTCATAGAGGCATAGAAAGTATAATTTTTATGTGTGAATAATTCTTCTTTTGGCCAAATATGGAAAAGGATATTGCATAGTATGTTTCCCGTTGCATTGTGTGTCTACATGTGAAACGACATCATGATAAACCATTTGGATTATTAGTGCCACTTTCCATACCTAATGGACCATGGGAACAAATCTCTATGGATTTTATTCCTGGTCTTCCTAAAACTTCATCTCATAATGGTATGATTTGGGCAATTGTTGATAGGTTTAGTAAACAAGTATATTTCATTCCTTGTAAAAAGAATCTTTATGCACCTCAAGATTATAAGTTTTTTATTAAATGTATTTTTCTGCATCATGGTTCTCCAAAAGATGTTCTATCAGATTGAGATGTTTGTTTTTTTAATCACTTTTGGGTTGCATTATTTCAAATTTAGGTTCCAAAATAGACTTTAGCTCTTCATTTCATCTTGACAGGAATGGGCAAAGTGAAGCTATGAATAATACTATTTTAGATTTATTATGTTGTTATTCTTTAGATAATCTAAGTAATTGGGATGAGAAAATTCCTCTACTACAATTTGCATATAATAACACAACACATACTACTACTCAACGTGCACCGTATGAAATTGTTTATGGTAAAAAGCTTACCACTCCCATGTCTATCACTCAAACTGATATCCCTATGGCTGATTCTTTTGCACAAGTTCATAATGTCTATTTTATTCTTATCAACTGAGGACAGTTGCTTGTCAACTGGGAGTCATGTTATACTTTATTGAAAAATGGAATGTTAAATGAATTTTAATGTCTTGAGGTTTTTAATGTGATGTGTTTTGATTTAACAAGTGAAGAACAATGAGGGCATGAATGCATGTGGATTTACTCAAATATTTAAAAGATAGTATTTTACATATTTTTTGTAAAAATAGTAGATCGCTTAGAAAGCAATGTTTTTGTAAAATTAGTAGATTGCTTAGAAAGCGATGATTTGTAAATAAAGTAGATATTTCATAAACACATGCTTTTTGAAGCACTGCCCTCATGTATGTTTTGTTCAGGATGTAATCAAAATACCTATAAATACACATACTCTGATAGTCTTGTCCATCAAATTATATGGGGGGAGATTGTACCCAATCTTGTGTTCAATCTCTTGTCTCTCTCTATTCTATTTGTGTTTTTGTGAGATTTCATTACTATACTATCTCTGTGTACATGCATCTATAAGGTCCAGTCAACATAGTGTAGGTGAGCACTCTAGCTTACCATACACTTTCAAAGATCCTATCCATTCTCTCTATATCTCTCACTCATCATTTTTTTTAGTATTACGGTGTGTATTTTAAGGTTCATTTGCTAGAAGATCATGTAAACCTTTGATTTATTGTTATTGAGTCCCACCCCACTTCCAACACATTTGAAGGCCAAATACTTTGAAAATGCATTAGAGAATTTGTGGATCTAGAAGATAACCTAGTTGTAGAATTAAAGATTTTATCGACAAATACTAGGAGTGAAGTCTCTACTTCAAATAGAACTTCAAAATCCTCCATAGAAGAGATTTCCAAATAAATTGTAAAACCCTACAAACGAAACATGCTAAGGAGCAATGAAATGCAGCATACTAGCAAAGGCTACAATCTTTGAGATGATTCCAAAACTACAATGAAGACCATCCAATGTACATGTGCAATATAAGCCTACATGTTACAATAGGCCTCTAATTAGAAGATTTCCATATGCATCCTAAGGTTTATACATAGGCCTAGGTTGATACTATTTTCTTTGTTGTTGTTGTTGTTATGGCTACCTAACAACCTACAAGTTATATAGGTAGCCATAACAACAATAGCAACAACAAAGACAACAGTATCAACTTAGGCCTATGTATCCACCTAGGAATGCATGTGGAAATCCTATTAGAGAACAACAATAATACTATATAGAGCTTTATTATTGTTCACCTATGTATATTCAAGGAAATCAAGAACCAACAAGTCTTGTTTTGGATCAACAGCTGCCTCCTCCTCCAAATGTCATTCCAATCAAATATGTTGAAGAAAATATTGAAAGGGTTATCATACCTATGGATGTAGCATTGGTAGACACAAGCCCAAGCTATTCGGATCCATACCCAAATGATAGAAATGGGTATGGAGAAGATACATATAGCAAGGGTAGATGGTCTCAAGAACAAACATATTACCCTAAAAACCCTAATGATAACTCAAATTGGATAAAAAAGTATAGCACAGGTGTATCTACATTGAGAAAAGAGTTGCAATGCAAAGACAACAATGCACTAGGAATGCTCATGCTCCTAAAGGTTTATACTATTGTTGTGGTGGTGACCACTTCTTACAAGATTATTCCAAACCATCTAGGAATTTCACTTGGAAAATTAAAGGATTTCGTGAGGATTTTGGAAAAGCTCATTTGATCAAAGATTTCCCTCAAAGCCCACAAAATATTGCACACACACCATTGAAGATTATGGAAATTTTTAGTTTTGGTAGTGAATTAGAAGGGCAAGTGTCTCTTCAAGCCATTATTTACATATGCCAAGCTATAGAGATCAGCTTGGCATATGTGCCCATGCACGAGAACATTGCAGACCTTTTCACGAAGGCTCTGCCTAGCGAGAAGTTTGAAGGTTTCCGCAAAGCTTTGGGCTTACTTCCTTTTGTGGATTGATTCACATAGCTTGGCACTTCCTTATATATGTGTGCCAACTCCTTGTTCACTGCATCACTCCTAGGGGGATTTGTTGATATAATTAGGTAGTGATGTGTGTGAACACACTAAGACTGCTCAGGCACTTTTTTCCCTCTGTAGGAGGTTTTTTTCCCCTGGCTTGTATATATGCCTATAGCCCTAACGGGTTACTTATCTTTGTACATTCTAGTGGTAATATATTTAGTATTGTGTGTTGTGCTCCAAGCTTCTTCTTCTTCCTTGTGTTGTTCGCATGCTTCTGCAGACATCTAACTCCAACATTAGAATTATGTTTAAGGCTTATGAACCTCAAGTGAAGGATGAAGCACACCACAAGTGTTACCCTAATTCTCAACTAGATAAAAAGAGCCGAAGCATGTGTAAACAAGTCATAAAATTGTCTCAAAATATTTTTGAAGAAGTTATTTAATTTTAGGAGTGAACATATATAGCCATACTTCAAAATCCCATTCTCGCATCTTTGATAAAACAAGAACTACAATCAACTCATGAAAAACCTAGCAAAAAGGTTGACTCATTATAAAATCCCATTGATGGATCTATTCTGACCCAAGTAATTCTAGATTCAATTGAATCCATGGCAACAGAACTTGTTATGGAAGTAGTGGATGAAGAAATAGAGATAAGATTTGTGATACCCGAAGTAGAAGAAGAGTGGGCATATTACTTGTGGAATAAAGTGCAAGAAGCTAGATGGAAGAAGGAGAGAAAGACAATCAAGAACCTCCCTTGAAAGAGATTCATGATAATAGAGCATCTCAATTTGTAGATTGTCCCCTGAATGAAAGTGCTTCATGGATAGATTTGCCCATAAAAGAAGATGTGTAATTGATGGAATTTCCATAATACACCAGAGAGTATAAATGAGAACTCATAGTTTAAAAGGAAACTCCCACTAGATTTCAAATCACTGAGAATGAAAACAATACACTTAGCATTGATCTATGATCATGAATGAGTGATGTGCATGAAGGTTAAGGTGAGAAGCACACTAAATGCGCACACACATACACACACAAGGAAGAGACTGTTGAAAATGTGAACTATGCAAGCTCTAGGTGGACAAAGGGGTCAAAAGACCTTAATATGGACAAAAGTCATGACTTAGATAAGTTAGAGTGGTCTCAAGGTTGGACAAGGTTAGGCAAGGTAGTCCTAAGGTGGTGGAAAAGTCAAGGGAGGCATCCAAAATCTATAAAAGGAGGTGAAGAGACACCAAATGCATGGAAGTCTTGTAGGTCATTGAAGACCAAGATGTTGGAGGATAAACACTCCTATGTGCACAATGAAAACAAATGAGCCCTCCTAGGATCTTGAAAATTTTCAGACATAGGCTCTATATCTGCAAGATTGATGAAGCTACTTCAATCCTCTGTTAGTGGCCACTTTGTTATGGATAATTGTATGGATATCATTTGTTATGATTACTTTTATGGCAATTAGTGCAGGGCTTTACAAGAATGTGGAAGGAATACCTAAAGGCCTTTCAAAACACAAAATTCCATTGGCTAAAGAAGCTTGAACAGTAAGATGGAAATGGTATAATCAACAATTTGCTAAAATAGAGATACAAAAGATGGAGTATGCTGGAAATATTATTCCAATGAAGGATTCAAGTTGGCCCTACTAGATGGTCCCAAAAGGAATATAATTCAAAGGAAATGTGATACAATTAGAGACTATGGAGGGCAAAGAGTTTCCATTTGGCATCCTATCCAAGCTCAAGGCCTATCACCGGCACAAGTAAAGATTTTTGGATCAGCTAGAACTTGCAAAATCAGTCCAAGTTGTACATAGCCTTCTCGTACCATTTTTTTATTAGTTTTTGTTAGTTTTCATCCATTTTCATGCTTTTTCTTTGCACTTTTATGAAATTTAGAAGCAATTTCACAACCCATGAATGGCTTGTTGGAAAGTTTTAGGAATTTTTAAAGAAATTTTAGAATTTTTTACATATTTTTTTTAGAATTTCTCATCTTTTTTCAATGTCATTTCTCACGATAAAATAGAAAAAAAAAAGGAAGACCTCTATGGTTTTGAGTGACAAAAGTGGCCTAGAAATTTAGAAAAAAAATTGGAAATCTTTTCTGATTTTTTTGGATTTATTTTATTTTATTGGGATTTTTGGCCTATTTTTACATATTTAAAAAAAGCACCCCTCCAAAAAAACCTTCTCTCTCTACCTCTCTCTATCTTCTCTCTCTACATCTCTCTAACTCTCTCTACCTCCCTCTATCTCCCTCTATCCTCTCTCTAATCTCTCTCTAATCTCTCTCTAGCCTCTCCCTCCTCTCTCTCCACTCTCTTCTTCTCTCTCTTCCTCTCTCTCCCTCTTACTCTCTTTTCCTCCCCCCCTCCCCCCACCCACCATAGGATAAATTTATCCTATGGTGTGCTTCCATTTTTTTTATTTTTTTATTTTTTTATTTTTATTGGAGAAATGGTTTGGCTCTAGATTGTGCCTCAGATGGCCATTTTTTTCAAAAATGGGGTCAATTTCATGTTTCTTGACACTAGTGACTCAATTTGTGCATTGTTTTTGCCAAAATCTAGTCTTTTCTCCTCCTTTTGGTCCAAACCCACATGTTTTGTGCACATTTAACATGTGTTTCTTATTCTGCATGTGGTCCACATGGTCTATTGCCTCTTTATTTTCCCACATGTTTCACATTTATAAATATGAAACATCTATAGCTTTCATTATTAGCATTTTGGCCCTTTCCAATGCCCCTAATCCTACTCCCTACCCCTCCCTTTATCCTTCTACTAAATCCCACCCTTACCCCTCCTTACCCTATCCTTGTTAACCCTTCAGCCCTCCCTAACCTATCCTTCCTTCTCTCCATTATCCTACTTCTGCTTCTTCAATGTGCTACTTCGAGTTTTGGGTTCTTCTTTGGTGATTGTTCTTTCCTGCTCCTGGTGGACTTGGTAGCTGTTCAATTGTCCTTTTGAAGTTTTGCACAATAGGTATAATAGTTTGGTTGTTAGCTCTGTGAGACAGAGAGCCCATTAGGTGGTGGGCAACTATTGAGCCCATCAACGTCATATTGGTCAAATTCAAACTGATCAAAGTCAAAATGGTCAAAGTCAAAGTGGTCAAAGTCAAAGTGATCAAAGTCAAGTTGTTCAAGGTGCACAATTAGTAGTGCACAATCAATTTATTCACAATGGTTATGGTTTTGCAGAAAGTGGAATGCAAGTTGCAGATTGTCTTTCTGTAAGGTTTTCAAGGGTTTTCAAGTGTTTCAAAGGTTCAGATGAACCCTCCCTTAGGTACACATATTCAAGAAATGAAGGAAAACATGAAAATATGTATGCCTCCTGCATTTAAAATTTTAACTTTCTCATAAAGTTACTACAGGACAAAATAGGGATTCATTGGCTCTACACATTTTGAGACATTCTTAGGACATCAAAGTGAGCACCAAGATACTCTTTCAATTAGGAGCGACATACATAAGTGAATTGACCTCCAAGGCAAGAGCATGCATTATTCTTGGAGTGAGACTAAGCAAGTGAAAGCATAGTCTACACTAAGTGAGAAGAACAAGAGACATTGAACTAGAGTGTGACACAGAGAAGCATATATGAGACAAAGTGTGAAAGAAAGGTGATCTAGTGTGTGCAAAGAAGGTGTGCAAAGAACCAGTAAACAAGGTAATCAAGGTGGCACAAGGTTCCATTTAAGAGGTGTGCATGTCGACAAAAGGTGTCCCCCCCTCCTACCCTATTGGAAGCTTGACTGCAAGGTGTGCACAAGAGCAAGGTTCTAGAGCAGGTGGAGGTCTAGTGCAGAGAAGGTTGGCGGCATAAGGAGCGTTGGGTATCTTGTATCCTTGTGTGTGTGTGTGTGTGTTCTTAGGGATTAACCACTCCGCATAGAGAACATTTGGACTTGTTTTATACATTATCATTGTATTTTCCTATTGGTAATCAATATACAAAAGCTTTCAGTGTCTGTGTTCCACTTCTTCTTCTTCTTCCTTCTCCTACAAATAGTCAAGTCATGTTCTGCAAAAGAATCCTCCAACAAAGTTGGATCAAAGTAACTACTCAGCATGGTCTTTAAGAATGGAGGCTTATCTACAAGGAAGGAACTTATATGGATACATCTCAAGAGATGAGATGATGCCAATACTCTAAAGCCGGGGCCAACCAACACAAGAGGAGCAAGAAAGGTTGAATGCATGGTGTTCAAAGGATGCTTTGGAAAGGTCATACATTCTCAACTCTATCTCTAATTTTTTACTCCCTCATATTAGGAATTGTAAGACATCTCAGAGACATGGAATGCTTTGTGTTGGGGGATTCTTTAATTAAAAAGGTGCTTGAGTTTTTGTAGGAGAAGAATGGAGAAGAAGAAAAAAGACAATTGTGCCAAAAGCCTCTACATCCTAATTAACAATAAAGAATACAATATCTTTTTCTAGAATGAGACAAGAGTGTTCTTTGTGCATAGCAATTAAGCCAAAGAAGCACACACAAAAGTATACAAAATATCAAAATTACTTGTGCAATCAACCTCCTCTGTGTTTGTCCCCCACCTTGTCCAATAGCTTGCCCTTGTGCACTCCTTGCACTCAAGCTTCCAATAAGGTTGAAGGATGGGTCACTTCTCTATCGATGTGCAACACCTCCTTGATGATACTTTGTCACACCTTAGTTGTTCTCTTAGTTTCATTTTGTGCACTTTCTTTGCATACCTTGTCACCTTCTTTGCACCTTTGTCTCTCTCTTTGCACATTTTGCTTCTCGAGGCATGCACTGTTCAAGTGTGCCTTGCTCTCTCTTGCTTCTAGTACTATGCCTTTGCTCCTTAGTCTATCTCTAAAAAGAATCCTCCCCTTTGGTTGTGTGCTGATTCCTCTTACGTACGTTGCTTCAACTACATGTCTATCTTGGTGCTCACTTTTATGTCCCAACAACCTCTTCATGTAAAGACCAATGACTGCCTATTTTTCATGTAGAAACTTTATGGAAAACAAAAATTTTAATGGGGGTCCATAAATAAACTCTTGTGTATTGTTTCCAATTCTTGTCTTTTCCAATTTTTATCTTTATTTCTTCAAAATGTGTGCATAAGGGAGGGTTCATCTAGACCTTCCATAACACGTTAAAAGCCATAAAAACCCTTCAAAAAGACCTTTTTGCAACCTGTATTCATCTTTCCCTGCAAACCCATTGTGAACAAACTCTTTGTGCACTACCTATGCACCCATGTTCTTGGCCACTTGTGCACCACTTTGCAATTGTGCACATGTGTATGTGTATGTGTATGTGTGTGTATGTGTATGTGTGTGTGTATGTGTGTGTGTATGTGTGTGTGTATGTATGTGTATGTGTATGTGTATGTGTATGTGTATGTGTGTGTATGTGTATGTGTATGTGTGTGTGTATGTGTATGTGTATGTGTATGTGCATGTGTATGTGTATGTGTATGTGTATGTGTATGTGTATGTGTATGTGTATGTGTATGTGTATGTGTATGTGTATGTGTATGTGTATGCGTATGCATATGTGTATGTCCATGTGTATGTGCATGTGTATGTGCATGTGTATGTGCACATACACATGCACATGCACATACACATACACATGCACATGCACATACACATACACATGCACATGCGTATCTGTACGTGCATGTGTATGTGCATGTGTATGTGCATGTGTATGTGCATGTGTATGTGTATGTGTGGATGTGTATGTGTATGTGTATGTGTATGTGTATGTGTATGTGTATGTGTATGTGTACGTGTAGGTGTAGGTGTACGTGTATGTGTATGTGTATGTGTATGTGTATGTGTATGTGTATGTGTATGTGTATGTGTATGTGTATGTGTATGTGTATGTGTATGTGTGTGTGTATGTGTAGGTGTATGTCTATGTGTGTGTATGTGTGTGTGTATTTGTGTGTGTATGTGTGTATGTGTATGTGTTTGTGTATGTGTATTTGTATGTGTATGTGTATGTGTATGTGTATGTGTATGTGTATGTGTATGTGTATGTGTATGTGTATGTGCATGTGCATGTGTATGTGTATGTGTATGTGTATGTGTATGTGTATGTGTATGTGTATGTGCATGTGTATGTGCATGTGTATGTGCATGTGTATGTGCATGTGTAAATGCATGTGTGTGTGCATGTGTGTGCATGTGTATGTGTGTGTGTATGTGTGTATGTGTATGTGTGTGTATGTGTGTGTGTATGTGTGTGTGTGTGTATGTGTGTGTATGTGTATGTGTATGTGTACATATATGTGTATGTGTATGTGTATGTGTATGTGTATGTGTATGTGTATATATATGTGTATGTGTATGTGTATGTGTGTGTGTATGTATGTGTGTGTGTATGTGTGTGTGTATGTGTGTGTGTATGTGTGTGTGTGTGTATGTGTATGTGTATGTGTATGTGAATGTGTATGTGTATGTGCATGTGTATGTGCATGTGTATGTGTATGTGTGTGTGTGTGTATGTGTGTGGGTATGCGTATGCATATGCGTATGCATATGCGTATGCATATGCGTATGCATATGCCTATGCATATGCCTATGCATATGCCTATGCGTATGCCTATGCGTATGTGTATGCGTATGCGTAGCGTATGCGTTTGCATATGTGTATGCATATGCATATGCGTATACGCACGCATATGCATACGCATGCGCATGCGTATGCGTATACGTATGCCCATGTGTATGCATATACGTATGCATATGTGCATGTGTATGTGCATGTGTATGTGCATGTGTATGTGCATGTGTATATGCACATACACATGCACATACACATACACATACACATGCGCATGTGTATGTGTATGTGCATGTGTATGTGCATGTGTATGTGTGGATGTGTATGTGTGGATGTGTATGTGTGTATGTGTATGTGTATGTGTATGTGTATGTGTATGTGTATGTGTATGTGTATGTGTAGTATGTGTATGCGTATGCGTATTCATATGGGTATGCGTATGCGTATGCATATGCATATGCATATGCATGTGTATGCGTATGGGTATGCATATGCGTATGCGTATGCGTATGCGTATGCGCATGTGTATGTGCATGAGTATGTCCATGTTTATGTGCACATACACATGCACATACACATACACATGTGCATGCGTATGTGTATGTGCATGTGTGCATGTGTATGTGTGGATGTGTATGTGTGTATGTGTATGTGTATGTATATGTGTATATGTATGTGTATGTGTATGTCTATGTGTATGTGTATGTCTATGTGTATGTGTATGGGTATGTGTATGTGTATGTGTATGTGTATGTGTATGTGTATGTGTATGTGTATGTGTATGTGTATGTGTATGTGTATGTATATATATATGTGTGTCTATATGTGTGTGTGTGTCTGTGTTTGTGTGTGTGTATGTGTGTCTATGTATGTGTATGTGTATGTGTATGTGCATGTGCATGTGTATGTGTATGTGTGTGTGTATGTGTATGTGTATGTGTGTGTGTATGTGTATGTGCATGTGTATGTGTATATGCATGTGCATGTGTATGTGTATGTGTATGTGTACGTGTACATGTATGTGTAGGTGTATGTGTATGTGTATGTGTATGTGTATGTGTATGTGTATGTGTATGTGTATGTGTATGTGTTTATGTATGTGTATGTGTATTTGTATGTGTATGTATATGTGCATGTGTATGTGTATGTGTATGTGTATGTGTATGTGTATTTGTATGTGTATGTGTATGTGTATGTGTATGTGAATGTGAATGTGTATGTGTATGTGTATGTGTTTGTGTATGTGTATGTGTATGTGTATGCGTATGCGTATGTGTATGTGTATGTGTATGTGTATGTGAATGTGTATGTGTATGTGTATGTGTATGTGTATGTGAATGTGTATGTGTATGTGTATGTGTATGTGTATGTGTATGTGTATGTGTATGTGTATGTGTATGGGTATGTGTATGTGTATGTGTATGTGAATGTGTATGGGTATGCGTATACGTCTGCATATGCGTATGCCTATGCATATGCGTATGCCTATGCATATGTGTATGTGTATGTGTATGTGTATGTGTTTGTGCATGTGTATGTGTATGTGTATGCATATGTGTATGTGTATGTGTATGTGTATGTGTATGTGTATGTGTATGTGTATGTGTATGTGTATGTGTAGGTGTATGTGTATGTGTATGTATATGTGTATGTGTATGTGTATGTGTATGTGTATGTGCATGGGTATGTGCATGTGTATGTGCATATGTATGTGCATGTTCATGTCTATGTGTGTGTATGTGTGTGTATGTGTGTGTGTATGTGTATCTGTATGTTTGTGAATGTGTATGTGTATATGCGTATGTGTATGTGTATGTGTATGTGTAGGTGTATGCATATGTGTATGTGTATGTGTATGTGTATGCATATGTGTATGTGTATGTGTATGTGTATGTGTATGTGTATGTGTATGTGTATGTGTATGTGTATGCGTATGTGTATGCGTATGCGTATGTGTATGTCCATGTGTATGTGCATGTGTATGTGGATGTGTATGTGCACATACACATGCACATACACATACACATACACATACACATACACATACACATACACATACACATACACATACACATACACATACACATGCACATGCGTATCTGTATGTGCATGTGTATGTGCATGTGTATGTGCATGTGTATGTGCATGTGTATGTGTATGTGTGGATGTGTATGTGTATGTGTATGTGTACATGTAGGTGTACGTGTAGGTGTACGTGTAGGTGTATGTGTATGTGTATGTTATGTGTAGGTGTACGTGTAGGTGTACGTGTAGGTGTATGTGTACGTGTAGGTGTATGTGTATGTGTATGTGTATGTGTATGTGTGTGTGTATGTGTAGGTGTATGTGTATGTGTGTGTATGTGTGTGTGTATGTATATGTGTGTGTATGTGTATGTGTCTGTGTATGTGTATTTGTATGTGTATGTGTATGTGTATGTGTATGTGTATGTGTATGTGCATGTGTATGTGCATGTGTATGTGCATGTGTAAATGCATGTGTAAATGTATGTGTAAATGCATGTGTAAATGCATGTGTAAATGTATGTGTAAATGCATGTGTAAATGCATGTGTGTGTGCATGTGTGTGCATGTGTATGTGTGTGCATGTGTATGTGTGTGCATGTGTATGTGTGTTTGTATGTGTGTGTGTATGTGTGTGTACGTGTGTGTGTATGTGTATGTGTGTATGTGTATGTGTATGTGTATGTGTATATGTATGTGTATATGTATGTGTATGTGTATGTGTATGTGTATGTGTATGTGTATGTGTGTGTATGTGTATGTGTGTGTATGTATGTGTGTGTGTGTATGTGTGTGTGTATGTGTGTGTGTGTATGTGTGTGTGTATGTGTATGTTTATATGTATGTTTATATGTATGTGTATGTGTATGTGTATGTGCATGTGTATGTGCATGTGTATGTGCATGTGTATGTGCATGTGTGTGAAGTGTGCATGTGTGTGTATGTGTGTGCGTATGCATATGTGTATGCGTTTGCGTATGCGTATGCGTTTGCGTATGCGTATGCGTATGCATATGCGTATGCATATGCGTATGCGTATGCGTATGCACATGGGTATGTGCATGTGTATGTGCATGTGTATGTGCATGTGTGGATGTGTATGTGTGCATGTGTATGTGGATGTGTATGTGGATGTGTATGTGTATGTGTATGTGTATGCGTATGCGTATGCATATGCGTATGTGTATGCATATGTGTATGTGTATGTGCATGTGTATGTGCATGTGTATGTCCATGTGTATGTGCACATACACATGCACATACACATACACATGCGCATGCATATGTGTATGTGCATATGTATGTGCATGTGTATGTGCATGTGTATGTGTGGATGTGTATGTGTGTATGTGTATGTGTATGTGTATGTGTATGTGTATATGTATGTGTATGTGTATGTGTATGTGTATGTGTATGGGTATGTGTATGTGTATGTGTATGTGTATGCGTATGTGTATCCGTGTGTGTGTACCTAAGTCAAGAAGTCTTAGGGACTTGTGCCAAAGAGACTAAATCTCATTTGCCACACAAGTGCATATAGTGGGGAATTGACACATGCTTATTTGTCAATCTGACGAATCGACCTGACCAATCGTATGAGGACGTGTGCACACGTGATGGAAAATGAAATGGTTCAGCTCACATGCATGAGAAAAGACGAACCTACCTCTCTAACTCACTTAGATACTGAAAGTGTTTGTCGCGATACCACTTAGAACAGTTTTCACTAAATCGAGGATTTCTCACAGTTCCGAACTCCGAATATGGCCAATAGTGGGTTCGTTTCGAAACTCTCGACGAGACGCATCTATTAGAGGTTCAATTCTGACAACCATGCTTCAAATTATGACCAAAATAGTGAATGGCGGGAAACACCCACACTCACTCCACAACTCGTACTAGCTCACACACACGCTACAATAGCTCAGAAACAGTGGGGAGGGGTAGACAACCGTCCTACACACACATTCCAAGCATTACACACACATAGAAGATCAAAGAGAAGATGAAAATCTGCACGAAAGAAGCAATTTTAAAATTCAGGAGCTCTCCTTCTTCACAATGGCAAAAAGTGCTTACAAAGAGTCACAAAGTGACTTATATACATGTGCCCTAAAATTGGTCCTTTCACACAAGAGACCGGCACTTTATTAGCTAATTTCTATTTTCCTACTATTTTACAAGAAGTATATTACAATGATTTGGGATTATGCATCTAGAGGACTCCTCTAGTGCATTTACATGGCTTGAGGGAATTTCCTAAGACTTTGAAGAAGAAAAATATGCCTATTAATTTGAAAATTTTGGGGCTCCCGTTTCGTGCCCCTTTGCTCTGCAACACTCTCCCCCTCTTTGTCTCTGTCGTCCATTGACAGGCTTTTGCTTCTCGTTTATAGCTTGTCTAAGACTTCTGAATACACGCATCCAGTGGTCGAAGAAGCGACAAGGACTGTCAGGCAATTTGTTATTTTATTCGAGGTATGTCCTTTACTTCTGTTTGCCCCTTCGTATTCCTTATATCACATATCTGGGTTGCTGTATTAACTCGGACCCACGCACACCATCAGTGGCTAAGAACGTGGAATTCTTAGTCACCCGCTTCAACTTTTCTACCTCTGCCTCTTTCTGACTTTTGATCTTTTGATTTGTCTTTATCTTCACACATCTGACCTGTTGTATTCCTTTGAGCTTGTTTTCTTTCTACCACCGCACGCAATTAGTGGAAGGATTATTACCTGCCAAATATCTTCTTGCACTTCTTCATGGATACTTCCTGGCCCTGGTCCGTCCTTCCCTCCTACGTGCTTTCCCTTATTGTGTTGCGCTTTGCTTGTTTGCCTTTTGCCACCGCAAGCATCCAGTGGACGAGGAGATACCTAGGACCTTCAGACAATTGGTTATCTTATCTGATGAAGCGTCCTATGTGTTCTATCTCTCTCCTCGACTTGTTTTGTTTCACCGCCAGCTCCTAGTGGATGAGGAAGCGGTGTGCAACCTCCCATGAAATGTCTTGGTTGTTATCTTTCTTTAATTCCACTCCTTAGGACCTGGGCCTTTGGCGTTGTTGCCTGATGGGTGCCCCTGCGGGGCTCTGGGCAGAGAGTCATTCTTTGTCTTGATGATCCTCATTCTTTATTGAGCAACTTTATTCTTTGATTTTCTTCTTCTTCTCTTTTTGCTTGATTTCCCTTTCACACGTCCCTCCTCCTAAACTCTGTCGTCCCCGATAGGTTTTTTTTGGCGATGTGAGTACGTTTGTATTGCAGCTTGCTCTCGCTGATTAAGCAAATTGGCGTGACATATCATGAACTCTTTCCACTGGCTTGACTTCACCCCATCCTCTGGTGCTTGTCGATGATCCGCAAAGAAGCTAGTTTCATAAGCCACTAGCCGTGCATTAAGATTTGAAGTCATTTTTACAAAAATTTCTAAATCAATTTCAAAGAAGCCGGTGAAAAATGCTTCTTCAAATGTCTGCATATACGTGCTTGGCAAAAACATAAGCCGTGAAATAGTATGCCATAATAGTTAATCGGCTCGGGCTAGTTGAAAGATAAAAAACGAGTGCTTCGGATCCCTCTGTAATGCCAATGAAGTTCAAAAAAGTATATTTGGCATGTTGGAAGACTTTGATAACTATAAAAAGCATGCTGAGAATCTTATTAGTCATTTTGACTGCCAAATCCGGTACAATGGCATATCGAGCAATCCAAAATTCCATGGTTTTCACCATGTATTCTTTCGTTGGTAGATAATTATGCGGTAGACTTGGTAAGAGTGGGTAATTGAGCCATTGATTATTTATGCTACCCTGGCACTATCCCTCCCAAAAATGCATCTAGGAGCGTCTGTAGGGTACTGGGCAAGAAGGTGGATTTACCTGAAGTGCATATGGCGATGCTTCCCATTCGACCCGCAGTGTAGGGTATTTTTCTAGAAGTGTTCGCCTCCATACGGGGTCAGCTCTTTCAAATTCCTCTTGAGTATAGTTGAATGTGTTATTGCTAAATTGGAGGTTGTTATCAGGCTCCTTATTTGTCATGGACTTTATGTATTGCCATGTCTGCTCTTTAAGAATTCCATATGGTACATTAAATGGTTTCAATATCTGTTCTAAATTTTTGCTTTCAATCTGAGCTTCCTTCATGACCTTTATTATTTGATCTTCAAATTCTGCAGTAAGCTGGGACACCAGTAGTGCCCTCTCATGTCGTCTTAGTTCTGCAATATCCCGATGAGTACGTTCAGAGTGGATCACCGTTTCCTCCCTTATCGATGAATGATGAAGGGGGGAGAGAGAGGACGTACCTCAATCTCCTCAGTAGCCGCTGTGGAGTGTGGAACTACTGGTGTCCCCTCTGTCGTCTTTTGTGCGAGCTAATCTTGTAGTTGCTTTATTATCTCCTCTTTTTGCTTAATCTCTTTGTTGGCTTTCAAAATCGTTTCCTTATTCTTTTGGATTTCTTCTGCCATGACAACAAGATGATCAGTCTCTTCTTTACATTGCACTAGATATCTATTTTTGGCCTTTTTCCATTTTGTCCTTAGTGCTTCGGTATCATCCATATACCTCTTCTCCCATTCTGCAATGATGGCCTGCTCTTGCTTGAGATGATCTTCATACCTCGCTAACTTTTCCTCCAATGTCTTGGTGTCCTTTTCTGGAACTTCCTGAACTTCTATAGGTTGATTACTTAAAAGAGCTGTCATCAGCTTCTTGTTTATGTTCCTTAAGTTCTCTGCATCATCCATGTATATTTTTATTTGTGATTATAATATCTTGCTTCTTGTGTTCATCCGCGTCTTCTCGACTTCACTAGTATCATATTTCTTCTGTAACTCCTGTAGTTGTTCTTTTAATTTCTCATTTTCTGTCTCTACAATTTTACATTGCTGCTTGGCCTCTTGAACTTCATTCTCTTTATGTGTTATGTGCTCCATTGCTAGCATTAATTGTGCTGAAAGGTTCTTACCCATTTCATGAAGTTCATGCTTTTCCTACATCACTTTGTCATAGTCAGCATCTTCCTCAAGCATCAATTGTTGCGTATCCATAGTAGTTTTGATCATATGTTGCACCACTGGCTTGAGCTGAGTGACGTCGACATTCAACCATGTTTTTGGAATGCTTGGAGCATCCCCTGTTTGTACATCCTTTCCATGCTCCACATGAATAGTCTCGTTATGTGGTTGTGTAAGCTGCCGGATTGGCATTTGTAATTCTTTACTTTTCGTATTCCGCACAAACTGAAAGGTCATTGCAAAAAGTTGTATCTCTTTATAAACTAATGAAAGGACGCTCCGGTAATGATGAGCAGAATCGCAAGACTGTCTGTCTAGGCGATTACGTTCTGTGGAGTTACCGCGGTGTTGTGTTTGAGAAATCTGAGTAGTACTATCTTTTTCGTCTTTGTTTTGATTACATTAACTTGTGGTTAGCCCATTCCATTAAGTTACGGTAATGAAGTCTGTGTTACGGTAATGAATAACCCTGGCGCTACGTACTGAGAAAGTATTAATCTGAGTACGAACAGTAAGTCTGTGAGAGAACGAACCAGAGTATTGACAGTAATTCGTAGTAAATAGAGGTTTGAATGTTAATGTACTATGGTGTGGATAAGTTAATTGGGAAAATCAAGTTATAGGGCCTCTAATTATCAGACCCCTACCACTCCCAAGAACCCGAAAGAGTTTAAACGTGCCTGTGATGGCAACGCGCATTTAACACTGGCGCCATCTGTGGGAAGGTGGCAACAAAGTGTTGCAAATTGATTGTGGGAAGGTGGCCATAGATTGTGAATCAACAGTAAGGTGGAGTAGTACGCAAGTGTTGCAAGGAGATATATGCCGGTTACTCGGTCCGGCGAGTCGTATCCAAAGTACAGGAGAGACCGACAGCCTTGGGCGGTACCAAATTTGTTAGGGACACCCCCAGGAGGCAGAAGCACAAATCGGTTAAGCATAGTCATCGAAGAAGCGAAGCACGTTAACAGTGATTCTGGTAGCATTCCTGTGAAACATACTGCAATTTCGGTAGATTCCGGTGTAATTTCGGTACAATCTGCAGAAGGTACAAAAACTTCGGAGTGTAGAGGGACACATTGTGCAGTTGACCCGACACCGTCTGGTTAGGATTCAAACCTCTCTAAGGATAGAGGTGTGTTATCCAGAGAGACCATTGCTGGTGAAAGAATACCCTGGTTTGGGGAAAGTTCGACTAATTCCGGTGACAGTTCGGTCCTTGTTGCAGGGAATTTATAATTTTTGGGTGACAGTGTGATACTTCCTGGTGAATCTTCATTTCGGACACCATTGTTTAGGGTAAGTGTGCCTACGTTTGATACCAAAGAAGAGGATAGGCTATTCGAATTGGAGATCCGTAAGAGGCTGAATGCTATTTTCAAGTCGGAAGGTGAGCAGTTTGATCATACAGATTCCAAAGGACCGGAAACACCTCCTCATAACTCAGGAGAAAGCAACGGTACCGCTACTAGCACCATGAGTGGACAACAACAGCAGCAACAACAGCAACAGCAACCACCACTTCCACTTTGACCTGTTCCAACAGGGGTAACGTACACAAAGTTTGGTGGATTTCCAGGTGATGACCCTGATGCCCATGTGCGTACCTTTGAGATAATTTATGCCGTACTGAACCATCCACCCGATCCGGCGTGCAAGGCCATCGTATTCCAGTCAACATTAGTCAATGAAGTAGCGAGGTGGTTAACAGAGTATGATATCAACCATTTCGGCACTTATGAGGCGGTAAGGGATGCGTTTTTGCAGAGGTTCCGGTTGAAGAAGAACCCTGCCGAAATTTTTGATTACTTGCAGAACAATAGAGAGAAGCCGCACCAAATAGTTCAGGAATATGCCACATTATTTAGAACTCATTTAAGACAATTACCTCCGGCACATGCTAATTTACCGGATGATGTCATAACCCAGTGGTTCATTAATGGTTTGACCCCACAGCTTAAACAAATCATGATCATTCGCTGTGTGGGAGCTATGACACTGGATGCTGTTATAGCGATGGCCGTGCAACTAGAGCATAAGGTTGGGGGATTCACCAAAGACTTGGAGTGGCTGAAAGCCAGTAGAAACGTTGCATAGGATCCGATTAAATAGATGTATTGCACCAAATGTAAAAATCCAGGGCATACCAATGCTACCTGTGCCCTTAATCAGATGTATTGCGCCATCTGCAATACCACCGAACATTCCACATAAAATTGTGTGTATAATGCCAAAGTGCAGGGACATGCAACTGTAAATGCCATTATACAAGAACCAGGGTAGCCAGCCACTCACTACGTGCCACCGCAGATGCGGAACAATCAATAGCAAGGATACCGAAATTACAGGGGACAGCAAAATACCAACTTCAATGCAAATCGATGGCAGACCAGTACATCAGCAGAGAATACTTCTCTGCCACCACCTCGATGTCACTTTTGCAGTGAACTTGGCCACATCCGGAGATTCTGCAAGGATGCAGCCGAATACGACCAATGAAAGAAAGAGCGTCAGAACCCAATGACCAATATGGTCTATATTTCACCAGTGGAAACTCAAGCAGCAGTGGTCTAGACATGATCTGGTAAGCAGTTGCAACCAGCAGCGGAAGTGTTTGAACCTGACATCTGTGAACAGAATAGAATGTATAACAAAGCTAGCCAATGGACCACCAAAGAGTCTACGGTGTTCCCTGATCCAGTTCTAGTGACACAGGTTCCCCAGTTCTAGTGACACAGGTTCCCCTGCCAAAGGTGGGAGCGCATGAACAATATTGTACCCCAGTAATAGGAGAATCATCATCAGAATCAGGGAAGAGTACAATTCTAGCAGATCAGGTATGGGATATTCTCTCTAAGGCCTCCATTACACTTCCCTTGGGACAGCTACTCGCTTTAGTGCCAGGAGTTAGGTAGCAGTTTCAACAACAAATTAGTCCCGTATCTCCTAGTACTCCGGCGACTGCAACAATACAACCGGAAACTGATTCTACGGTGGATCATTGTGTTCCCTTAATCACTATCTGGCATAAAAATCACAAGATTACGCAAGTGTTAATCGATGGTGGTTCTGGTGTGAACATAGCAACTGCAACCCTTTGCAAAAAGTTAGGGTGGACCCAAATCGAACGTGTTCAATTCTTTGTTAGAATGGCAGATCAATCCCGAGTCCATCCGGTGGGCCTCATAAGGAATATCCCCATTACTTTGCAGGGTACCACGTTTAAGATGACTTTCGTAGTCTTAGACTTACCGGAGTCCAGTCTCGACTATAATCTCCTTTTCGGTCGACCATGGTTGAAACAAGCTAAAGTCATACAGGATTGGTCAGCACAGGAACTGACTTTCAAAGACAACCACCGTAAATATGTTGTCAAACTGGATGCTATTTAGCCCTTTGATCTTCATGCCAGACCTTATGTCGTAGAGCTGGTTCATATGTTGGATGGCTTATCCGAGGACGAAGAAGAGGTATTTTTGAAAAATAATAAAGATATGATCTCCTTGGGGACTGTCGATTTGCAATCTGTAGTAGACAACTAGAGTCCGGCAGCCTGTACGGTGGTGCCCGTGACCGGAGATGCAGATGCCGATGATAACGATGCTATGGTTGGAGCCACTTTGCAGCAACTTTTACACTCAGCTGACGATTCGACAAAACCTTGACAATGCTATGTTCCTCGAAGATCAGTTAGTCACCTATAATTTGGGAGATGAAGTGAACCCATGACCTGTCAAGATAAAGGCACGATTTTCCGAGGCATTTCAAGCAGATTTGATCCAGCTTCTTCGTGAGTTCTCTGATGTTTTTGCCTGGGATTATCGTGATATGAAAGGTCTGGATCCTCGCATCTATTAGCATCGGGTCGTGCTCAAACCAGAAGCAAAGCTGATTAAACGATCCAGCTACCGAATGAATCCTAACTATGCAACACAGGTCAAGGCAGAACTCGATCGGCTACTAAAAGTGGGATTCATTGTCCCCATTGAGCACGCTGAATGGATCTCGCCAATTGTAATTGTTCCGAAGAAAAACAAACAGCTCAGAATCTGTGTGGATTACCAGAAACTGAATGCAGCCACGGTGCCTGATCCATTGTCGTCGAGATTTTCTCTCCTCTCTCACTTGTGAAGGCCTACAAAAAACATATTTGGTGAAGGTAGCCGGAATTCCCCGAGAAGTCCAGGATGCATCAAGGATGTCAAAGGAAGCTCACATACAAAGTTTTAAAGAAATCAAGAAAGTCCATGGTAGCGGTCAAAGCTGGTCAAAGTTAGGAAATTAGGGCAAAAATTTCATTGTCACCAAATTAGATGAAAATTCATATACCTGTAAAGATTGTCAAAGGCAGTCTATAGCTCAAATTTCAGCAGAAAATGGATTTTGTAGCACATTGATATGCTATGTTCATTTTGTAAAAATGTAATTTTTCTAGTTTGACCCTACAAATTCTTGTATAGAAATTTATGTTAGCCATATGGTTTGGCATGTATAAAGATCATATGTGGCTACATATTTGTACAAATTTTCAAGGCTATCAGAGCTTCCTACACACCTTAATGCCACCTTGCAAGCTTCCAAATGTAGTCAAACTTGTACAAGGGAGATTCAGATGGGAGTTTTTTCTGCATATTCCTGAAGGAGATCTTTGGAAACATAGTCCTACAAAGTTTCATCTTCATCAAAGCCTATTTGGAGGGTCAAAGAGTACAAAGTCCAGTTTTCAGGATCACCGCAGTTTTCTAGTTTAAGCAAATTGAAGGGTTGAAGGGCCACCACATGGCGAAAGCTGATTGAGCCATGTTGTATGATCAAGATGAGCTCATATTCAAGGGTGGAGATGCACTTATGCTTAAAGCAAGGAGGATCCACGAGTTTTTCCATAAAAGAAGATTTTTTTGACAATCAAAGATCAATAATGCAGCTTTTCTCCAAAAATAGTGGCTTATCTTATCCAAACTGATGTCAGCACTAATCCGACGGTCCAGATCATCCCCAGATCCAATGGTGGAGAATGAAGGCGCCTAAATTTCACTCCTTTACACTAGATTTGATAGAAAGAACAATTCCAAGCCATTGATTTGATTAATCAAATGGTTGTAATCAAAAGTAGTGATCCTAGAGTTGAGAGTTGATTTCTCTAGATCCAAGGGCCCAAATTCATTCAAAAAACTATATAAACCCCCCTCCAAACTCCTAGAGCATCATTGTTAGGCATCCATAGGGCTCTTGCTAGCTTACGGTTTCCTTGAGATGATCACCCTCGGTTGAGCGAGTGAGGATCCAAGGTGGGCTAGTATGAGTATAGTACCTAGTTTCAAATTTAAGTTAGAACTCCAATCTAGGATACACTCTTGAAACCAGCATCTCTATCTTGACTCACTCTCGGTGGAGCGTGTGAGTGAGTTAGAGCTGGTTTTAATGAGTCTTAGACTTCTTTAGTTAGACGTTACGAGCCTAGACATACATAGGGTCACTGAAGTGGAACTCACCTTCTTACGTGTGACATTCGGTTGAACTATCATGGTTTGAGGGTCGGAACCACCTTTGATCAGTAGACTGCCTAGCTTGACGTACCACGACGATCTTATACATGTATCTTAATTCAAATCCTTTTAATTCATGTCACTTGTCACTTGTCTCTTGTCTCCTCTCTCAGTCTCTTAAGTATTTTTACATGTCTTCTATTTCTTCTATGTGTGACAAGGCTCCGCAGTATTGCATTGAACCAGTGAGGATGTTTCTTTGAGCTTGTGAGTAAACTCTATCATCATAATTCACTTGCATGCATATAATCCATACATACCCATACATATTGATTAGTTTCTGAAAGTGTATAAGAAGCTCCAGTTTGGACCATTCTTCCTTTCGAAACTAGTTTATGTGTAAGGATTCCATCTATTCACGTCATGCATACATATCATCCAAAGAAGACTATGCATATGGATTACAATTAAGAAGTGTTTAAGAAGCTCCTTCAATGGACCATTCTTCCTTCCAAATTTGATTCGTGTGTATGGTTCTCTTTCATTCTTATCATTCATGTTCATAAATCTAAGATGGAGGAAGGATTCAAATCCCTTATTGTTGAGAAACAAGGCCAAAGAATAGTCTCTTCTATGTTGAGAGAGAAGGGAAAATTCAATGGCATCAACATCACAAGCTACTTAGATTTATTTGAAGAGCAAGCTATGACTTTTGGTCTTCCTGAAGATCTTTTGATATCATTCTTTGAACGAATTGTTGATAGCTCTATCATAAACCGTGTCACTCAATATGATACTCTTCCTTGGAGTGATTTTAGAAAGGAGATGCTCAAAGAATTCTATCTTGAAGATTATAGCCAACATAATCGGGATGGATTCTTACGATGGGTCAATTCCCCAAAGCCTAGTAGCTCTATTACTCACTTACAAAATGAGTATATTAGACGCTATGAACAACTTCCTAATGAGGATAAGATAACTTTGGAACCTGATCTTGTGATCAATTTTCTTAAGCTTCTTCATCCTGAAACTCGTAGGGAAGTTGAACGGCGATTAGAAGAGCCGGATAAGCGCTATGGTCTTACTGACAATTGGCAAAAAGTGTGTAAAGTAGTAGAGGCTGTAGCCCATAGACATCAAAGACAATCCATGCTTTATGAGCAAACTAGTCTTCCTCAAGCTAGCCTTCCACAAACTAAGGAGCAAGTTAGAGAACAATCCCATGCTATGCTTTTTGACTCTACTCCTATTTCTCAAATGATGGAGCCTACTCAAGGTTTTAAAGTAGAGCCAAATAAAAGTGTAGTTGAACAATCTCAAGTGGAAATTCTCACTAAGCAAATGGAAAGTCTTATTGCTACACAATCCAATTTGGCCAAGACAATAGATGCTTTACAATCTAATTACACCAAAACTTTCCAAAATCAAATGAGCCCAATGTCTTTCCAAGAGCATAATCAACATGTTATAGCTACCAATCAAAATCCACAAGTAGCTCCTACTCAAGCATATCAAGTTCCTCCAATGCATAATCCTTCAATGCAAAATCCTCATCCTCATGTGCAAAATCCTCAAATGTATCAAAACATGTATCCTCAAGCTTCACAAATAGCTTTTCAAAATCCTCAAAATCAAAATTTTCAAAATAATCAACCGTATAATATGGAAGCTCCTCTTGCACCTCAAGTACCACATGTTGCTCCCCAAGCTCCTCAAATACATCAATTGCCTTTTCAAAATCCTAATTATCCTGTTCAAGCAATACCTTATCATAGAAGATCAATCTCTTATTTCTCACATATCCAATGTAGAAGAAAAACGAAAAAGAGATGAAGCTGAGCCTAGTGAAAGAAGAGTGACTCGAAAACAAACCTCAGAGGGAATAGAAACAATCATAGAGCAAGGAGAAACATCACAATCCAAAGATAAAAAACAAGAATCAGAACCCAATGAACAAAAACAAGAGGAGAAACAAAAAGGGAAGAAGACAAAGCAAAGAAAAACAGAACCAAAGCCTTTAGATAAACAAGAACAATCAAAACAAACTGAAGACCAAACACGAGAACATGAACAAAAACAAGACCCTGAGCAAAAACAAAAGAAACCAAAGAGAAAACCTAAAGCCATCTTGATTTCAGAAATTGAGAGAAAAATAGATCCTATGGAGATTTTAGATGACATTTTGCTTAAGAGTCAAGTGACTATGTCTTTAGAACAAGTTTTCTCTATTGCAAAGCCTATTTTTAAAGATAACTTTATTGGCCTAATTAAAAGGAAGAGGTTTCCGCTTAATCTAGATACTGAGATGCAAGATTCTCTAGATCAAGATCAAGCTATGAATGAAGCCTTAAACTTTGATGAATCTGATGAAGAGGACTTTGATGATGATGAAGTAAATGTTAATAAAAATTTCTTAGGACCTATTCAACCTGACCATGAAAATCATGAAAACAATCCTGAGAGTCACTTTAAAAGAACATTTTGGTCTAGAGGTACATCAGAGATGCATGTTAAAATAGGAAATGATAAGAACACTATCACTGTAAATGCATTAGTAGATTTTGGCTCTGAAATCAATGTGATTTCAAGAGAAGTCTATGATAAGTTTCGATGGCCCATAGATAAAGATTGTGGATGGCATATGAGAACTGCACATAATGGTGTAGGTACCCTGTATGGAGCTTGTGCTAGTGTGCCCATATCCATAGGAGGAATCACAGAAGAGTTTCACTTTTTTATTCAAGATAATTGCTCCTATGAAGTTCTCTTAGGTCAACCCTTTATTTGTGAGAGTCGTATGGAAACTAAAGCCATGGATGATGGGTCTACCTATGCTAGATTCAAGTCTAAGGATGGAATGCAATCACTTCAAGTCATGACAATAGGAGTGAATCATCCTAGGAATCGATTGTCAATTAGAAAGAAACCTATTGTTACTCAGGGTCATGAGCATGCTTGTAGTGATTGTGCACCTCGATTCATGTTTGGAGCTACATATGATCAAAATTTCGGATAGAATCCATTGTTGAGCGGGACAACAGTGGATATTGGTTTGACAACTCGCAGCCAACCAACCTGTACAATAGTTTGTCACTTTGTTTTCCAAATTCTAGATTAGATTTTCTTCATAAGAGTCAATTGTCCAAGTCTTTTATCCAAAAAACCCAAAAAAATTATAAAAACAACAAAATCATGGAACATGATGAGAACATTGAGCATGTGATTGAAACATCTCATTGTTTCTCTACTCTTGAGGAGTTAGAGTTATGTCTTTAACAAAATTCTAATTCCCATATTATTCTTCTTTCTTCCCTTGATGAGTATGCTCTAATCCAAGAGTATGCTCTCAATTTTGACAAGTGCTCAAAATTTAACCAAACACATGATGCCTTAGTTGAAACAAAGTACAAAACTGTAGACAAAAAAATCAAACCCATAGCTCAACCATTACCTCAAGGAAGTAATGAAAAAATTATTGATGTGAAAAATGATCCAATTCTTTGGGATAAGAAAAACATAGGACATACATTCACGGATGAGACAATCAAACAGGTGAAAATTGGTAGAGATGATGAATTTCTTTTGCGAGCAGAGAGAGATAAATTTGAGGGAGTCATACGTAGCCATGGAAAAGCCTTTACTATGTATCCTCATGAGATTGGTTGTGTAGATCCTAAGCTAGTTGCACCCATGATAATCTTTACTATTCCACATATTCCATGGAATCTTCGTCCTATACCAGTTCCAAAGGCTCACTTACCTGAGCTAATGAAACTACTGAAGGAGAAGATAAACATGAGAATTTTAGAGCCATCTTTTGCACCTTACTCAAATCGATGGTTCACTGTGCCTAAAAAGAATGGGAAAGTACGTTTTATTCAAGATCTCCAACCCGTCAATAAAGTCACCATAAGGAATGTAGGAACAGGACCCATTGTAGATGAGTTTGCTGAATCATTTTCAGGACATTCTATCTATTCAATGGGTGATTTATATTCTGGATATGACCAATTCCAATTAGCAATTGATAGTTGCGACATAACCACAATGAAAACTCCTTTAGGCTTAGTGCGAATGTGTACTTTACCTCAAGGAGCGACTAATTCTGTGGCTCATATGATGAGTGCTATGAATATGGTCTTACATGATTTTATCCCTCGTATAACTATGCCATTCATTGATGACATTCCAATTAAAGGGAGTGAGGAACGTGTAAAGGACATTACTTTAGATTCATCTGGATGTCGTAAATTTGTTCTTGACCATATCTCTGATTGTGAAAGAATATTTCAACAATTTGAAGAGGTAGGTCTCACATTTTCCATAGAAAAATCTGTTTTTGGTGTCAACGAGGTTCTTATTGTTGGAGATTTATGTGGCCATTATGGTCGAAAGCCATACCCACAAAAAGTTGATGCCATTAGCAAGATTTCTGAAACATGTAACAATGTGAGTGAGGTACGTAGATTTCTTGGTGCTTGCATATTTTATGTTATTTGGATCCCACACTTTGCTCATGTTGCTGATTGTCTCTATGAATTGTTGAGGAAGAAACGAAAATTTATTTGGACTGAAAAACACACTCAAGCTATGTGTAAATTGAAGAAATTATTGCTTGAAGCTCCCATCCTTAAGCGTGTAGACTATTCTGCTAACAAACCTATTATATTGACTGTTGATACTAGTCCTATTGGTATAGGTTGGGTCATAAGTCAAGACGATAGTGAAGGGAATAGATATGCAATTAGGTTTGGTACCAAAATTCTACATGAAACACAACAAAAATATCCACAGATCAAACGAGAACTATGGGGTATGGTAACAACTTTGAAAACAGACAAAGAATATTTCATTGGTTCAAATGTCAAAGTTGAGACTGATTGTTTGCCTCTCATTGGAATGATAGTAATTGTTCATCTCCTGATATAGCCATGCTTAGATGGATCTCATATATTAAGTTCATAAATCCTGAGTTAGTTCATATTTCAGGTAAGTCAAACTCAGTTGCTGATATGTTATCGAGAGCTAGATTTGATGATGATCTTGAAAGTGATCTAATAAAGAATGTGAACTTAATTGACTATGTTCCACATATATATGAGTATGAGCAATTTCATGAGTCTGAGTACGAAAATGAATGGAGAGACATAGGAAAGTATCTGAGTACACTACAACCATTACCTAACTGGACTACGAATAGATTCCGTAACATTAGGAAACGAGCTTATAACTTTTTCCTATGTAATGGTTATCTTTGGAGACATGCTAAGGGTAAGGTTAAGAATCCACAACGAGTCCTAGGAAAACGAGGTCTTCAATTGCAAGTAATGAAGGAAATGCATGAGACATTATGGGCCGGTCATAAAGGATTTTTTGGAACATATGAGAAAATTAGAAGTACCTATTATTGGCCTATGATGTATGTTGACATTAGTAGCTATGTTTCTACATGTTCTACTTGTCAACTTCATTCATCAGTCAAACATAGAGATCCATTGCATCCTACTTATCCACCTTGTATTCACTACAAGTGGGTAGTAGATCTTGTAACTATGCCTAAAGGTATTGACAAAATGCGTTACATTGTACTTGCAAGAGAAGATTTAACTAATCATGTAGAGGGATGTGCACTACGATCTAAGACCACTTACAATGTTTGCAAATTCTTGCTTGAAGATGTCATAAGTCGCTTTGGGTACATAGAGAAAGTAGTTGCCGATCGTGGAGAGTTAAATGCGAGAGAAGCTAAAGAGTTCTTTGAGCGTCACGGTATTCGTTTGTCTCTCACTACTGCATATAATCCAGAGGCCAATGGTAAAATAGAGAGAGGGCATCCACCTATTGTGAAAGCCATATCTAAAGCATGTAACGGTGATATCAAACAATGGCCTAGATTCTTACCTTTTGCACTTTGGGCAGATAGAATGACGTGCACACGCACCACTGGGTATATGCCTGCTGAACTCATGTACTGTCAAAAACCATTGTTTCCAATTCAGTCTCATATTTCTGCATGGTCAAATTTGCCTTGGTCTGAAAACATGTATACTGATGATTTTTTGAGTTTGCGCATTAAACAGTTAGAACAAGGTAAATTGAGACTTGATGATGCCGTTGAAAAATTAAGAGAATCTAGAATGAAGAACAAGCATTATTTTGATAAAACTCATGGATTGCGTCCTAAGCCAATTGAAGTAGGGGATTGGGTGCTCATTTATGATAGTACATTTGACTCTCAATATGATGCACGCAAAAAGCTCACTCAACAGTGGTTTGGGCCATACATTGTATCAAAAGTCAACAACAATGGTACGTATGCTGTAGCTCAAGCGTAAGCACCACCTCCTTTACTTGTCAATCCGCGGAGACGTGAGGACCGGTATGAAGATCACGAGCAAGTGAAGGCACAAGTGCGTGAGTGAAAGCACACAAACATGCACACACATACACACACACACGCACAAGATAAGATCAAAGAGAGGAACAATGGAAAGCTTCGATTGCATAAGAGTTCTCTTACAAAAGCTCTATTCTCTCACAAGCTAACCTCAAAAATGAGCTCTCTAGCTCTTTTTATAGTTTTTTGACTAGTTTTGGCCCTATCCAGACCTAGTGTCCGGCCTAGTTAAAAATTAGGTTCCAGGGCTTATTTGAGGGCTCAAACGGAGTCTAAAAATTATGAAAATTGGTAGGATGCTAGTTCTAATACTCCTCAAGCTCAAGGGCTCCTTGGCTTGAATGAAATGGAGTTATAAAAATAGATAATGGTATTTACAATGGTTTTTAGTGATGAAAATCACTATTTTTGTAGGGGATTCTTCTGAAAATTTGACATACACTTCTTGGAGCTCCCTACTTGCTCCCTTTCCTTGTGTGTCCACCTTTTGATGTGCTTCCATGCTTTGTCCTTGACTTTGAGCTTCAACACTCCCCCCCCCTCTCGAGTCTGTCATCCCTAACAGACCTTTGTTGTAGTGGTTGTTCCAAGTAGTGCCTTGAGAGGGAGTGTCCCTTCTGTATGAACAAAAGTTGTCTGACTTCTAGATGTGTCTAGTTCTTCATCTATCACTGCGAGTCTTTGCAAGTTGTAGTCTCTTGGTATGTGCTTCTTCCTTGGATTCCAGCATGACTGTGTCATTGTGAGTCTCCGTTGATGTTTTCTAGATCTTGCACAGTTGATGTTCATAGTAGTCATGCCAAGTACTCATAACCCATATTGAGTGATGGGTAAGTGTGTTCGTGCATGGGTTGAGGAAAATATGTGCCTTGTGCACGGCCCTGTAATGTAGCCCTATGCATGCTTACTTGGGAAATGCATTGGAAGAAGTATGGTGCAAAAATTTGGGGTCTTGAGCTAAGTGCTCAAGGTTATGCCGACGAAGAGGTTTCTTAAGATATCATGGTTATGATGTTTCGAAGGTAAAGATACTTACCATGGAGAAGGTCGATCGATGTTCATCTCTTCGTGTTGTACACTCGGCCTTTGGGATGGAACATTGTTGATGAATGTAAATGTTGATGGTCCACTTATGAGATCTTTTGAGTGGCTGATCCTGTCTCCTCTTTTCAAAGCATCATTTGTCAAATACAGAGAATTGAATTTCTTTATATTCCTTGATAAACAACATTCGAGAACTACACCAAGCTTAGTTTCACATATTCTCTCTAGCTCACCATAAGCAGGAGTCTTCTCATCTAGTATACATACAAAGATTTGCAGGGTATCAGAGCTACCCCGTGCAGATATCTCCCTGGATGCTCTCGTACATGCAATAGTTATGCATCATTCAAGTTACAGACCTTCAAGCTCTTCACTCCTACCATAGTATGAGGAAACCATAGTTGTGGATGCCATGCTCATGCCAAGTTCTTGACATTTATGAGATAAGGCAGCAATTATATCATCTGCTAGCCAAGACACACTTCTATCCAAACTGATAAATGCCCAGTAATCAACAGTTCCACCTTTAACCAAGCATGACTCATTCATGTTTCATGAGCCAAACCTGGGAACAAGTGCTTCCTCTCTCTTTTTTTTTTTTTTTTTTGAGGAAGATATCACAAAACAAGAACACAAAAGTTAGTATCAATAGAAATATTTGACATATGTCACTGTGCTCTTGTGCTTGGGATTCTCAAGTGTGTCTATGCACGGCCGTGTAATGTGGCCCTATATTAATGCATACTTTGGAAATGCATGACCTGAATGGTGCAAAGGACAGGGTTGTGCAAGGAGCACATGGTTGTCGCTCGTTCGAGGCTTTTGACGTTATTTACGGAGGTTGAAGCCGACCTTGGTGGAGGTATCCATTGAGTCTCGAACTGATGTAATCCTCCTTATTGGAGTCCATTTTAGAACATCATTTGGCACTGTAGAGGTCACTTCAGGCGTCGTCCTCTTTGGATGCTTTTTGAACTGTGATATCTAGTGTGGTTGGCGCTTTGGTTCGATGGAGGCTACTTGTACTTTTGGCTTCCAAACCCATATCCTTTTTGCATGTCTTCCTACTAATGTTGAAGAGCTGATTTGATCTTCCTTTGGTCTCTATACGTGGTTCTTACCCTTTTCTCTTTTTGGCTTTGTTGTTGAGACCTTTCGCATGTGGGAGAACATAGGTTGTTGTGGATGTAGGAGCTTCTTAGGTACCCACATCTGTAATTGCCCTTGTTGAGCTGCAGCTAACTTCTTAGGCACCCAAACTTGTTGGATACCTTGTGATTTAGCTTGTCCGAGCTGCTCCCTTCGTCTTTTGGCCTGGTTGGCTTGCCTGGATGGGATTTGTGGGGGCAAGGCTGGTGGTTGCTCTCCTTTGCGTACCCATATCTGCTTCATGCTTAGAACTGCTTTCTTATCGAATGGTGTCTTTCTATTTGATGCAGCAGTTGTCGTGAACGGTTGTGTTTGCTTGTGTGGTGGACTCACTACTGTGGCTACTTGATTCTTTGGAGAAGAAGAAAGATCCACCCGCCTTCGAACCTGGTCTTCCACAATTGACTCCTTCTGCATCACAGAGCTTTTGACACATACAACATCTTCTTTCATATGATTAGTCTTGGAAGAACTAAGAGAGTGTGTGGTGCCATGATCTAGGAGCATGCAGTTCTCTAATTCTAATGTAATGCATTGTTCATGTACCCAAACTTGAAGAATTTGACTTCTTAGGTTTAAGTTAACTGCATGGTCATAGATCCAATCTTGACCCAAGACAAGTGGTTCTGTAAGGTTCTCATCTTGACATACTAGCGCTTTGACTTTCATTGGAACATCTTGAAGGTAGATGGGAAGTTCCACCTCGCCCAAACAAGGGGTTTCCACACCTCCCAATCCTATGAGATAAGCTTCTATGGGATTGATGTTCAACTGCAAGTCTTGGCAGTAGGAAAGTCTAACTGCACTACTTGCTGCACCTGAGTCAATCAATGCTTTCACTGTCCTTGCACCCTTCCCTTATCCTATCTCTATGGTCACAAAGGGTCTTCGGTCAATGACTTGAGAAGTCGCTATGCCTGACTTTTGGCACATATTCATGTGATATTTTGGGGCTTTTGAGTTGACATCTAGGCCTAATCGCCTTAACTTATTTCGCTTAATACGCTCTCTGGCCTCTGCCTGTGCTTCTTCTCTCACTCTTAACTCCTCTTCTTTTCGTTTCTTAGCAGTGTTGAGTCTCATTAGCATGTCCTCTGTAAGAGGTTCTTAATATAACTTGACTCTACAACTACTAATATAGTTTGGCAAGATATCACCTTCTAAAGTAGCCAATTGAACCGCGCCGCTAGTGGAAATTCTGTTAATGATCATGGGTCCATATCCTCGTTTTTCCAACTTACGGGCATGTTGTTTTAGTGTGTAAACCAACGCTAGATCTCCCTCTTTCAGTCCCTTATCCTTAATGTGTGCATCGAAGTATGCCTTTTGCCTTTTCTTTGCAGCGTAGATGCCTGCAGCCGCTCGTCGCCTTGTCTCACCTAAGCGTTCTAGATCAAAGATCCTAGATGACAATTCATGTCCATTCCACTCATGCTCTTGTGCTACTTTTAAAGCAGGGATTAAGAAATCCAGTGGTAGCACCGCATTTTGTCCAAAGACCATCTGAAATGGGGTGGCATTGAGTACCGTTTTGTAGGCAACTCGGTAAGCCCAAACAGCATGATGAAGTTGTTTGTCCCAATCAGAGCGTTTATTATTTACCAACTTTGTCAATACGTTACAAAGAATCTTATTGGTACTCTCGGCTTGTCCGTTAGCTTGTGGGTGATAGGGGGCAAACTTCTTATGTATCACCAAGAATTCTTGGAGAAGATTTTCAATGACTTCATTCAAGAAGTGTGTGCCTCTATCGCTCACCAACTCTATTGGTAGTCCATACCTCGTGAACACATTCTCGAATAAGAACTTAGCCATAGTCTGAGCATCATTCTTTGTTGTGGCTTTCACTTCTACCCACTTTGTAAGGTAATCTATGGCTACAATAATATACTCTGCATGGGAGTTTCTAGCTGGGGGGTTAATAGGACCTATGAAGTCTATGCCCCACTTGGAAAATGCACGCCCTCCCATCATTGGCCTCAAAGGCATCTCGTCTTTTCTAACTCGATATTGTGCACGTTGGCATGTGTCACATTTCTTCACATAGGTATGTGCATCCATATGAAGAGTGGGCCACCAAAGTCCTGAGAATAGAATGGTCTTGATCACTCGGTCAGGACCAAAATGTCCACCTGCAACACCATTGTGTGCAGTCTCTAAGACCTTTAAATAGTCTGATTCATGAACGCACAGTCTTAAGTAACCATCTTTGCCTCTTCGGTATAGGTTCTCTCCTACTAAGGCATAGCCTTGAGCCTCTTGCTCCATGCTTCGTCTTCTTGCTAGACTAGCCTCTTTGTGTAATCTTCCCGATCTCATAAACTCTACCAATGGAGCACTCCAATTTGGAATTAATGATACTTGATAAAGGGTCGCATGCTCCACTGGGGGTCTCTCTCTGCACATTGGACAATTCTTAATCCACTCATGTATTTCTTTGTCCATGCTAGGCCAATACACTCCTAGACGCTTCAGATTCTGCAATGTTCGTTGTTTAGAATAGTGATTTCCTAGCAATCCTTCATGAGCTTGCTGCAACCAACTACTATGTTCATCATCCTCGACACAACAAGCTAATACACCCTCAGTATCTTGTTTGTACATGCTTCCTGCCAATATGTGATATTTTTGTGATCTTACAATTTCTTCTTGTGATGTTTTCACATTCTTATTTGCAGGGCCGAAGGTTAGGACTGGTACCAACTTGTTTGCCCATTTAGGAACAACTTCTAAATTGAACAGATAAGCATCGGGTAATTCATCAGACACTCCTTGTGGTGACTCTCCTGAAGTGATGCGAGAAAGGTGGTCTGCCCGAAGGTGGGTTTTACCTTTCCTGACAACAACTTCAAAGTCATACTCCATTAGTTAGAGGAACCATCTTACTAAGCGTCCAGTATTGCAAGGTTTATTGACCAAGTATAACAAAGCTTGATGATCAGTGAAAAACTTGAACTTGTTGGCCAATAAATAGTGTCTAAACTTCTTCACAGCATATACCATGCCTAACCCTTCTCGCTCGATTGTGGTATAATTTCTTTCGGCTGGGTTTAGTTGTCTACTAGCATATGCTATGGGCAAATCTAAATTCCCTTCACCTGTGGGTTGTGCTAGCACACATCCTATGGCATGATTGGATGCATCCACATGGACATGGAATGGCTTATTCCAATCAGGAGTGGTCAGTATTGGTGCTGTGCACAAACATTTCTTCAGTTCATTGAAAGAATTCTCGCATTCATCGTTCCACTCAAAATTAGACAACAAGGCATAAAGGGGTCTAGCTATGATCGCGTACATGTGGATAAACCTACGATAATATCCACAATGGCCCATAAAGGCTTGTACCTCCTTAACATTCCTTGGCCTTGGCAGCTCCGCTATGGCTCGTACCTTATCTTCATCTGTTGAGATTCCATTCTTAGAAATAATATGACCTAAGATTTTACCTTGACGCACCATGAACACACTTTTCTGGGTTCAGACACACTCGATATTCTCTACACTTGTTGAAGATTTGTCTGAGCTCAGGGATGTGAAATCTTCTTTCTTGGGAATGAGCACATAAATCATCCACATATACTTCTGAGCTCTTTCACAAGAACTCTTTGAAAACATGACACATGAGCCTTTGGAATGTTGCAGGTGCATTTGTGAGCCCAAATGGCATCACACGAAATGCAAAGATTCCCCACTCGGTAGCAAAAGCTGTTTCGTGTTGATCTTCCGGGGTAATGGCTACTTGATTGTAACCTGAAAATCCATCAAGGAAGCTATAAACTTCCTTGCCTGCAACACGCTCCAATAGGTGTTCTATGATTGGAAGCGGATAACTATCTCTGATCGTAGCGGCATTAACTTTTTTAAGGTTAATACACACTCGCAACTTCCCATTCTTCTTGGGCACTACTACAATGGGGGACACCCATTCAGTATGCTCAATCTCATAGATAAATCCAGCTTCAATCAGCCTATCAATTTCTTCTTTTATTTTGGCTGCATATGTATCATTATATGTGTAGGGCTTTTGTTTGGTGGGCTTGGCATCAGCGGTCATGGGGATAGTATGAGAGAAAATTCTTGGATCTACCCCTTTCAAGTCTCTATAGTGCCACGCAAATACATCCCTATATTCCCTTAATAGAGCTATGAGATCCCTTTCTTCTCTTGCACTTAGGTCATCTCCTATATATGTACATCTCTCTTCGTTCTCTTCGATGGTCACTACAATCTTCTTGGTCTTTTCTTTATTATCATATGATTCTCCTATGATGGCCTCTCTCTTAGGCATGCGTACCAAAATTTTGCGGTCGTCAACTTCATATTTCTTGAAGTTTTCTGGTACTTCAAACAATGATTCCTCCTCTCCTTGTTTCACTGCTTTTCTTTTCTTTTCCTTTTGACTGCTCTCACTTCCATCCCTTGAATTTACTGTTTTAATACTTGTGAGAGGTTCTTCTTCTTTTTGGGTGAACACTCCTATATCTTCTAGATAGTGCTGCTCTGAGTTAAAGCAGCTATCCATCACGATGGACTCTATATCATCGTCATTCTCTTCTTCTTCTATGACATCACTAGGGTCACATTCTTCTAGCAAGGGCTGACACATGAACACTGAAATATCATAACCCTCCTCATCACAATGAGGTGTCCATTGTTCTTCATTGACAACAATGTCCATGGTGGCTAAGATTTCTGGCTAGCCATGAGGCTCAAATTCCTCATCTGGAAAGATCATCGGAGTGTAGGCTAGATCTCTAACTGGTCTATCTCTTGGCAAAGTTCCTTCTTCTCTTGCCTTTAAACGTTTTTCCTCTTCCTCTGCGACCTTGCACATCCACAAATGAGTATCTTCATGCAGCCATGATGGATCAGGTGAACTTTCAGAATGCACAGAGATGGAATCTTCTTTCCCTTTGTGGATAGGATTCCACTGTAGGGGTGGTACATCTCTGAAGGTGTAATCCTTCAAATTGACCTTGGTGGTGACCCCTAAGTGCTGCAAGTACAAGGAGTTGGTTCCCCAATCCTGTACTATTTGCAATTGTCGTAGGAAGGGTCTTCCTAGGATCATCTCATAGACGTTATTTTTCTCAAAGTCACATATAGCAAATGTATGTTCAAACTCCACACCACAAGTGGTTAGAGTTATCCCTTCGACCAATCCTAGAGGTCTTTCAAAATGACCGTCGGCCATTTGAAGCTTCATTCTAGTTGGTCTTAATGTGGGTTTGCCCCATTGCTTCCACAAGGAGGTGGTCGCAATAGCAACACCCGCACCTGAATCTATGATTGCTTTGGTTGTGTAACCTTGGTAGGTGATTGGAAGATAAGTATTACCTTCTTCACCCTCACACATGTCCCCTATTTTGTCTAGAGGTATCTCTGGTACCCTTTGCTTAGAGCCTGCTTTTGGCATTTTGGAATCAAGTTCTGGAACTTGATCCTTCACATGATTCCAAAGCTCAAGTTTTGCTTTGAGCAGCTCTTCTACAGTGAGATGACACTGAACCTTAGTGTTCTTCACGACATCAGTGTTCCTTGGAACCACTGAGTCTTCATTTCTTACTAGTATTGTGGGAGCTCTAATCTGGAGAGATTCAGATTCCCATGGGCCTGGAAATTGAGGCAGTTCTTCTAGGGTATTAGATTCAAAATCTAATCTTTCATCTTCTTGTTGTTCTGCTTCATCTCCGTAAATAGATGGAATGTCTTGGGGAAATTGATCATGAAGATCATCAATTTCAGGAATAGGAGGGGAATTACCCTTCTCCTTGGCCCATTTCTCTTCTTGTATTTCCCGCAAGAACTCTTGAGAGTACTGTTGAATTGAAGGAGGTATTCCAACATCTGTGGAATTAGGAACATAAGCTCCCATTGGTGGTGAGCTTCCTCTTTCAATAACTGGTTGAGCCTGTGGAGGTAAAGAAACTTGTGGTTTGTTTACCAATTGCTATAATCTTTTTAGTAAGCCTTGGAAATGCAAATCTGGTTTGACAGAGTTTGTCTGATTGAACTTTTGACTAGTCTCGAGTATAGCTTGAGCTTGTTCTACCATTTTCATGCACATTTTCATCCGTTCAATCTCTAAATCTGCTCTAGGGTAACTCTTGTCTAGGTTTGCAGCTGTAGGCCCTTCTTGAAGTCGAGCCTGGTAAGCCTTGAACATCATGTCCAAGCCTTCTGGGGTTGGATATGCAAGAACAGACCTTGGTTGCGGTCTATTTACAATGGGTGGTGGGGTGGGATGAGGTGGAGTGGATGGAGTTTCGGCATGCGAGGGGCTTTGAGATGCAATGTCTTCTATTTTTGTTTTCGCTTCTTTTAAGCTTTCTTCTAGTTCCGATAACTTTTTATTCCACTTGCGATTGGCCTTCTCTCTGGTATCCTTCCATGTTCTTGTTTTCCTCTTACTAGGCTCTCCTGATTCACTCGACTCTGATTGTTCTGCTGGTTTATCCTGTTTTAAGGCTTGTGCTCTAGTGACAGCTTGTATAGGAGCCACATTGCTACTACTTGAACTTGAATCTACCACTAAGCCTACCACATTAATGGGTGTAATCTTGGGTGCACTGGAGGGGTTTCTTGGACAATCTCTCGGGAGATGATCTTTGCCACAATCAGGACAAAAAGCCTGTATTGTGATAGCCTGTCCTTGACTTAGAGATGGTGGGTGGGGACAATCACGAATGAAATGGTCACCTTGACATCTGAAACAAGATCCTCTAGGGGCTTGTGGTCTCATTTGTCTCAATTGGGGCCTAGGGTTAGGATTTGTGTACATGACATTGGAGTATTCTGGCTCCCAATTTTGCTCCATAGGTGGTGCCTCATATTGATACGAGTAAATCTCACTATGTTCAGGTGACTCTGTGTAATAAGCATGTGGACTACCTTCATGGGAGTAGTCTGAACTATGAGCATGAGAGTCATTATCTGGTATCAATGGGGTTAGTGGCACCAATGCTCTATTTGGATTTTCCTCTCCCACAGCATATTTGACTGGAATCACGTTGGCAGGAGCTGGTGGTTGGTTTCCCAAGACTGATTGTGGCCTATATTGTGCCTGATATTGCTGTTGTGGTCTATAATATGGCTGTTGGTATTGGTTTTGATACCTACCTGGTTGGTACGATTGTTGATAATTCTGTCTAACAGCCTCCTATTATAGGGACAATCTTGAGCCATGTGGTTCGTATATTTTCTCTCAATAGTGCAATATGGAGCATTCCTTTCTCTCATGTTTTGGTTGTGCAATGGGCATACATTAGCCATGTGGTCGCCTCCGCAAGTATAACACTGATTCACTGGAGTGACTCTCTGTGTTTGTTTATTTTGGACTCCCAGCTTCTTGGCAACTTGCTCAGCTATCTCCTCTATTTCCGTGGAGATTTTTGAAGTATGACTAGTAGAACTATCTGAATCCTTATAGAGTTTGGATAATCCTAACTCCTCACCCAAGTTATCTTCTATGTCAATGCATGTCCGCACGCACTCTTCTATGGATCTAGGCTCTTTCAAGTATACATATGATCTTAACTTTGTGCTCAGTATGCTTCTTGGGAGCCTATTGATTTTGCTTCCTATTATTTTGCTGATGCAGAGATTCTCCAGTTAAAACAGTTCGTCCAGGATAAAGAGGATGCTCGTATAGCACTTGGAAATTTACTAGAAGAAACACGAGTACAGTTAGATGAAGTTGTGCAGAAAGGACAAGAGATGGCAGATTTAGCCAAACGGACTAATGAAGAACTCCAGAGAGCAAATGCCAATTTGTTTGAAGCAAATGCTACTCTTAAAGCTCAGATGATCTCAACTAATCAATTGCAGAAGGAGATAACAGGGATAAGAAAAGAAAGAGATGCATATTATCAGACAATTCAATATTAGGCTCAGGAATTGGAAAGAAGAGAAAAACAAGTAGGTATTCAAGCAGAACATCTATCCCGAATAGATAAACGGATCGAAGACATGAAATTGAGCCGGGATGCGGCACTGGAAAATGATTTTTACCTGCAGGAGGCCTTTTTGCAGACACAAGCTGACATTTTGATGACTCAAGTAATTGCCGCCAGTTCTGTTCGTATTGACGCATAGTTAGTCGAACCAGACACTTTAAAGAAAATGCTGGATAGCCTGAAGCAGATAATTGCCAGAACCTTTAAGTTAGCCCGAACCATGTATATTCAGGGTATAGTAGAAGAGCCCTAAGTTTTGTATCATTGCAGGTTCAAGTCCATCGTGCGTGCCAGTGTAAGCCGCTGGATTAGCATTTGTAATTCTTTACTTTTCGTATTCCACACGAATCGAAAGGTCGTTGCGAAAAGTTGTATCTCTTTATAAACTAATGAAAGGACGCTCCGATAACGATGAGCAGAATCGCCAGACTGTCTGTCTGGGCGATTACATTCTGTGGAGTTATCGCGGTGTTGTGTTTGAGAAATCTGAGTAGTACTGTCTTTTTCGTCTTTGTTTTGATTACATTAACTTGCGGTTAGCCCATTCCATTAAGTTACGGTAATGAAGTTTGTGTTACGGTAATGAATAACCCTGGCGCTACATACTGAGAAAGTATTAATATGAGTATGAACAATAAGCCTGTGAGAGAACGAACCAGAGTATTGACAGTAATTTGTAGTAAACAGAGGTTTGAATGTTAATGTACTACGGTGTGGATAAGTTAATTGGGAAAATCAAGTTATAGGGCCTCTGATTATCAGACCCCTACCACTCCCAAGAACCCGAAAGAGTTTAAACGTGCCTGTGACGGCAACGCGTGTTTAACAGTTGTCTAATTTGAAGCTGCACTTCTGGTTCTTTGCTTTCTTCTTCTAGATTGATGATCTTCGTGGCACTCTCTTGAAATGTAACATCCATGGGGGAGGGTTCTGCTACAACTCTTATTGGTGTGAATGGTTCGGATTCTTCCCCCGTAGTTTCTTTTGGTTCTTCCTTTGGATTCTTGAATGAACCCTTTCCTGCACGCTGAGCCTCATGGATTTGAATGTTAGATGTGTGATTTATTTTGAGAACTGTACTCTTTCCTAGGATACTTCTTTGTTTGCGGTGTTTTGATTAGGAGTGTCATTTACTTTCATGCCCTCTTCTTCTACGTTGTAATTCACTTCATTGAATTCCTCCCATTCGCCATCATCTTTCAACTCACTTCGAATGTCAAAATTTAGTAAGGAGGTGTCGGGTTCCTCTTGTTCCTCTGAAGATGAGCTTGAATTTAATAACCCTGATTCTCTGTACCGATGCACCTTTGTGAGCCTCTTTTTTACTTCCACATCTTGGTGGGCTTGCTGGTAGTGGTGCCCTTGCATTGGTAGATTGGCTTGACCTTCAGTGTATTGGTTTGTGTCTTCCAGGGCTCTTGTTAATTCCTCCTCGGTAATTGTTTGGTGCTCTTCAATTCTTGTTTTGGGGAGCACATATGTACTTTTTGTGGCTGGTACTTTTGCTTCTGCTTGCATCACCTCTCTTAGTCGTTTTGTACCTCTCATTTTAGGTTGCGAGCTAGTTTCTGCCTCCTCAATGATTTTGACACCTTTTTTCTTTCTCGGGACTGTAGCGACCTTTGCATATTTGGCCATGGCTTCTGAAGATGGCATTTCTTGCAAGTGCTCTCTAATGCCCAAGGCATAATATATCAATATGGTCAGAGCTACACTGCCGTTCAGGAACTTCTTGTGGTTCCACTGCTTCTTTGCTTTGAATAGCCTCTCTTGAACATAAGGAGTCATATTAATTTGATTCCCAATTTGTTTAATAGCATGAGACAACATCTGTACTATTATTTTCTGAGGGGCAGTGTATCTATGCATGTTAGAGAAACAAAAGTGCTGATGGATGAGTCTCACTTCTTCTTCAATATCAATGCGATTGATGTCATTGAAGGTTCACGTCTTTGCTCCGCGGCTTTCCTCTTTCAATATCGTGTTGCCATCTTTTTCCCATCCAAAAGCTTCCTTAATCAAGTCATGTGTAAATTGTATAATGACCCATTCGCCTACTGCATCCATGACTCTAGCCTCTGGCACCAATGGATCATGTAGCACTAGCTGTAAGGTATTCATAACTTGCGTGCACCTTTGAAAGTCGGGTTTGTAGATTGGAAATTCAAAATATTTGTGGATACCCGCCTTCTTCATGATGTCAATGGTAGACGGAAGCTCATGCACCACTTTAAAATCTTAGGACATAACTGGGAACTGATGATCGGTGTCCATGATTTTGATAGTCACCAGGAAGAGATAATCCCCAGCCGGTTGATCTTCTCTAAACCAGTGTCCCTTTGCTTTAGTCATGCTTTGTAGAGGAAATTCCATCACTTCCTCCTGAATGGTTGCTTTAGAATCTTCGGAGGCCATCTGCACTTGTAATGAACAGAGCATTAGCTTTAATAGTAGATATAGCAATTGTGTTGTGTATTGTAGTGACATGTCGTTTGTTTCGTCACCCCGTTCTCTTTGCTTGCATAAGTAAGATCTCTTACCGCATATTTTTCATTTTCTTTTCTGAAAGAAAACAAGGATTATCATAGCCGAAGCATTTATTTATTTACATAGTAGGTCCATTCCTAGGAAGTAGAGGCTATGACCTATTCCCCATTGGAGAATGTGCACCACTAATTCTCTTGAGTACATCATGTGCCGAATACCTGGCCTTGTATTGTGGCCCTATCATGCATACTTTAGGTGCATTGGAAGCTTCATGAGTGCAACAGAAATCTTTGTGGTTCTGGTGTTCCATTCCTTGCTGTTGCTTGGGTTTCCAGATCCACTTCGTAGTAGAGGTATTGAACCTTGTTTTTGTCTCATTGTGCCGTGCTTCATGGGTATCTCTTCTCTTTTTGGTTATCGGAGGTGTGGGGTTTCTTCTCTTGAGGTATGCGTGACGAAGCTCGTTAGTCCTTATGGTACTGTGGTGTTGCTACAATGTTTCCTCGTGCTTGTCTATCTCTTTAATGGCTGCTTGTTTGACCTTCTTAGGAATCCACATTTGTGGCCGTGCTTTTTGAGCTTCAATTAAAGGCCTTGGAAGCCATACTTGCAAGAGTCGTTTTGGTTTGGATTTTGGTGAAGAAGAATTCTTGCTCACCTTCTCCTCTTTATGAGCTGGTGTTGCGATCTCTGATTCCTTCACTCGTCCTTGCGCACCCATTTGAAGTTGACGTTTCTCGAATGCAAGTAGTTGAGGGTGATTTTCCAAGTTGGTGATCATTCTTTCGTGTGAGAAACTCTAAGAGTAATGATCTCCTTGGTTTCTTTCTGTTCATCAATTGAATAGGATGAATCCACTTCTTCCGTGGATATTTTAGGGTTTGAAATTTCTTCTCCTTTCGGACCTGCTTCTGAGAGATTGGGGCTGGAATCATTTTCTACGTGCTCTTCTTTGAGTTGTTCCGCACTTTCGATGAATTCTGGTCTCCGTGAGGGTTTCTTCCCTAATAGACTAAAGATTTCCTTGTGCCCTATCTTGGCTGAAATGTATCCTTGTGCTAGGTGGATGCTTACTTCATTCTCAATGATCCAGTCTTTTCCTAGTATCAAGTTTTCTATTAAGTCTTCATCTTTGCACACTAGAACTCATTGTTCCATAGTTGAATTTCCTAGGTGGAGGGATACTATGGATTCTACAATGCATGTTATAACTTGACCTCCTACACCTATCATATGTGCTTTCGTGGGTGTCATAATCGTTTGAAGATCTCACGTGACCGTATTTCGTATGCAACTGAGTCCTGCTCCTGAGTCTATCAAGGCATCTATCAGCTGGTACTCCGTTGTTCCAATTCCTAGGTTTAAATAAGGCTGGGACATGTTGACATTAGTCATGTCAGACTTATGAACCTGGTAATTAGCCATGGGAATAGGCTCTTCTCCTTGGAGATACCGTTCATCTCTTTGCTTTAACCACTCCTTCCGTTTCTTAATATGCTCCAAAGCTTCTTGTCGTGCTTCCTCTCTAATCCGTTCTTCTTCTTTATTCCTATTTTGTGCACCTACGAGGCATGCTAGCATTTCATCCGTCAATGGCTCCATAAATCGTTTGACTCGGCATCCACTTATGTAGTTAGGAAGAACATCTCCATCTAGAGTAGCTAGATTAACTGCTCCACTCGTGGAGATCCTATTGATGATTAGAGGTCCATATCCACGTTTTTGTAATTTCTTGGCATGTTGCTTCAAGGTGTAGACAAGGACCAAGTCTCCTTCTTTTAGCCCCTTGTTTTTTATGTGTGCATCATAATATGCCTTTTGTCTTCGCTTAGCCGCATAAATACCTTCTACCACTTGTATTCTAGTCTCATGTAGCTTCTCAATTTGGTCTAATTGCTGGGATAATTCATGTCCTGTCCATTTATACTGCTGGGCTACTCTCAAAGTGGGTACTAGAAAATCAATTGGCAGGATTGCGTTCTGTCCGTATACTAGATTGAATGGGGTAGTTCCAATGGCAGTCTTGTAAGCAACTCGGAAGGCCCAAATTGCATGATGCAATTGTTTGTCCCAGTCAGACCTCCCATTATTAACAATCTTTGTCAATACTGTGCATAATACCTTATTGGAACTTTTCGTTTGACCATTGGGTTGGGGGTGGTATGGGGCTGATTTTTTATGGATCACTAAGAACTCATTCATTAAAGACTCTATTACTTCATTAATGAAGTGCATCCCTCGGTCACTCACAATCTCAATTGGTAATCCGAAACGAGTGAATATATGCTCAAAAAGAAACTTAACAGTGGTTTGAGCATCGTTTATTCTAGTAGCCTTTGCCTCTACCCATTTTGTCAAATAATCTCTGGCTACTATGATATATTCAGCATGAGGCCCTTTGGCTGGTGGATTAATGGGTCCTATGAAATCTATACCCCATTTGGAAAATGCTCTAGTGCAGACCATAGGTCTCAATGGCATGTCATCTCTCCGAATCAAGTATTTAGCCCTTTGGCATGTCTCACAACTTCGTACATAGGTTTCCGCATCCATATGTAGAGTTGGCCACCACAAGCCCACAAAGAGGATCATTTTTATGGTTCTCTCGGTTGAAAAATGACCTCCTACAACACCTGCATGTGCCATCTCCAATATGGGTAAATATTCTCCTTCATGTACACATAGCCATAATTGATTGTCTTTCCCTCTCTTAAACAAGTGTCTTCCCATGAGTACATAATCCTTGCTCATTTCCTCATCGCTTCCTTGCCAAGCTAATTCCCTTCTCATGTTCTCCTGTCTTTAGGAATTTCACTAGTGCTTCACTCCATTTGGGCGCTATTTTAGAGAAAGGTAAGGATGTATGATCCTCGGGGGTGGTCTCTTGGCATTCTGTGCAGTTACTAACATAATCATGGACAACTTTAGGCATATTAGGCCAGTATACTCCTAATCATTTCAAGTCTCTTAGAGTTCCATGAATTCCTTTGTGTGTCTCCATTTGTTCACATGAGCTTGTTCAATTAACTTCACTTGCTCGTCTTATTCAACACGTCTAGATAGTACACCGTTGGATTCCTTATAGTACACACTTCCCGCAATAATGTACAAAATCCTTGACTGCAGAATTTTCTTTTTACTCTCTTTACTGATTGAGTGTTGTGGGCCATGAGTGAGTATAGGAATTAGTTTCTCTACCCACTTTGGACACACTTCGAGATTAAACAGGTAAGTGTTTGGCAGATTGTCGGGTACTCCACTTGGTGGTTCTCCATGTGTTAATCTAGAGAGGTGATCTGATCTTATATGTGTATTTCCCTTTTTCACTATTACTTCAAAGTCGAACTCCATCAATAGCAGAAACCATCTCACAAGTCTTCCCGTGTTACAAGGCTTATTGACTAGGTACAACAATCTATGAAGAACTTGAACTTGTTGGCTAAGAGATAGTGTCTAAATTTTTTCACTGCATAGACCATTCCTAATCCCTCTCGCTCTCTAGTTGTATAGTTCCTCTCAGCTTGATTCAATTGTCTACTCGCATAGGCAATTGGGTGATCTAACTTCCCTTCGTTTGCTGGCTGGGCTAAGATACATCCTATGGCGTAATTAGAAGCGTCCACATGAATATGAAAAGGCTTGTTCCAATTCAGTGTTTTCAGAATTGGGGCCGTGCTAAGTGGGCTTTTTAGCTCATTAAATGCCTTTTTGCATTCATCAGTCCAAGTGAATTGAGTTAGGAGTCCATACAAAGGTTTGGCAATTATGGCATACATGTGGATAAATCGACGATAGTATCCACAATGTCCCATAAATGCTTGCACCTCTTTTGCATTCTTCGGTCTAGGAAGCTCCAAGATGACCTTAATCTTGTCTTCATCTGTAGATATTCCATTCCTAGAGACTATGTGTCCTAAGATCTTCCCTTGCCTTACCATGAAGACACATTTTTCAGGGTTCAAGCAGACTCTATATTGTTGGCACTTATTAAATATCTTCCGCAATTCAGGAATGTGGTCTTGTCTTTGATTTGAGTATGTACATAGGTCATCCACATACACTTCCATACTCTTCTTCAGAAATTCTTTGAACACATGACACATCAATCGTTGGAAAGTAGCAGGTGTGTTAGTGAGTCCAAATGGCATCACTCAGAAAGCATAGACTCCCCATTCAGTCGCGAATGCGGTCTTATGTTGATCCTCAGTAGCAATAGCTACTTGGTTGTATCCAGAGAATCCGTCTAAGAAGCTATAGACTTCTTTTCCTGCAACTCTTTCCAATAGATGGTTAGTGATGGGTAAAGGGTAGCTATCGCGAATCGTGGTTGCATTCACTTTTTTCAGGTTAATGCATACTCTGAGTTTTCCATTCTTCTTAGGCACAACCACTAGTGGTGATACCCATTCAGTGTGTTCTATTTCATAGATGAATCCAGCCACTAATAGCTTGTCTATTTCTTCTTTTATTTTAGCAGCATAGACCTCATTGTATGTATAAGGGCGTTGTTTAAATGGTTTTTCCTCCGCCGTCATTAGTATTCTATGAGAGCAAATAGAGGGTTCCACACCCTTGAGATCCTTATATGTCCACACAGATACATCTCGATATTCTCGGATCAATTGTATTAATTCTTCTTCCTCCTCGGTTGACACATCTTTACCTATGTATGTACATCTTTCTTCTCCATCTTCCACTGTTACTATGATCTTTTTTGTTTGTTCTTTGTTGTCGTACGCTTCTCCTTCTCGAGCCTCTCTCTTAGGCATTTGAATGGCTATCTTTCTCTCTTCTAATTCGTACCTTTTAAAATGCTCCGGAACCTCAAAAAGGTCAGGATTTGGTCCGATTTTTACTCACACTTTCCTCTTGCTTCGGCACTGTGGGGGCTGCTTCTATCGCTAAGACCTTGGTCATTTCTTGCTTATCTTTAGTTCGAATGGTTTCTAGGTAGCTTTCTTCCGAGTCAAATTCTGGTTCCATTTCTATACTCCCATATTCCTCTTTCCACTCCTTTTCTAAGAGTTCCCCTGCTTCCACTTCTTGCATGACAACCATGTACAAATTTACGTCATAAGCTTCTTCTTCTACACATTCATTCATCGTCAGAACTTCCTCGTTCACACATACATCCAAGGTTGCTAAGATTTCCATCCATCCATGCAGTTCAAATGTTTCATCAGGAAAGATTTGAGGCATATACATTGGGTCCTCTACAGGTCGGTAGTTAGGATGTCCTATTGGCCACAACTGCCTTTTATTATCCTCTTTCTTGGCTTCTTTACACATCCATAATTGGGCATTCTCATGCATCCATGACTGATCGCTTGATCCAGTGCTATGAATAAATAGATCATCTTCCTCCTTGTGTATAGGATTCCATTGTAGTGGGGGTACATCTCGATATGCAAACGTATGCAAGTTTATTTTGGTGGTGTTTCCTTGATGTTGAAGGTATAAAGAGTCTCATCCCCAATCTTGCACTACCCTACGTTGTCTCATAAAGGGTCATCCTAATATCGTCTCGTAAATATTTGCTTTTCCGAATTGAGAGATGGCTAAAGTATGTTCAAATTCAACTCCACATTTCTCCCAAATCTCCTTGGTGGCAATTCCTACTCCTGCTCTTGTGTCTAGTATAGCTTTGGTCATATAGCCATTGTAAGTGACGGGTAAAGAGGTGTTACCTTCATCTCCTTCACTAAATTCTCTAACCTTATCCACTGGGATTCGTACCTTAGATGGGTTTTCTTGTCCCTTGTTTTCCTTTTCGTCCTTCTCCTTCCCTAGTTCCAGTTGACCAGCTAATTGTTTCCATATTTGTGGTTTAACCTGGAGTAATTCTTCCACCGTCAGTTGGCATTGTACTTTTGTCTTTTTAAGTTCTGTTAGATTGTGTGAATTCTTATCTGAGTTTCCCTTTCCTTTTCCTCGTACTATGGGTGCTCCGAATATCATGGATTCCTTTTCGTACTCTCCCATGTAATTTGGTAGGGTCGAAATGCTCTGAGCTTCTTCTCTATTTCGGTCTAGTCTTGATACTTCCTCATATACTTCTTCCATGTTGGGACTTGGCTGATAAACTTCCACATCTAATTCCTCAAAGGGAGGTTTAGTCACTCCATTCCTCTTCCATTGTTCTTCTCGGATTCTATTCCATGATTCTTTTGGCCATTCAACCTCTAAGTCGGGTATTGTTGACATTGGTTCATCCTGGGTTTTCAGTAGCTCACATTTATCATCTTTCTCATTAAGCTCTTTGTCCCTGGCTTTAACACAATCCTTGTATTGATCCTCCGCTATCCTTGTCTCAGGGAGGGTTGGGATGGTCTTTTCTAGGGTCGCTTGTACTACCTCTATGAGTTTTCTGCATATGGCAAGCCTCTCTTTTTCTAACTCTCCTTGAGGGTAAAACTTTTTGTGTTGCTCCACATTCGGTCCAGTTTTAATTCTAGCTTGGTACGCTTTCAACCACATGTCCAAATCATCCGGTTTTGGGTCAGCTAGAATTGATCTTGGTTTCTCTGATTCTTGGATGGGCAATGGAATGGGAATTTCTTCCTTAATCTCTGGTTCTTTATGCCTTTTAGTGTTTTTTGTGTGTTTCTTATTTTCTTAACTTTTGTTTTTCATCCATTTTTCTTTGAGCTTCTCTCTTCTTTCCTTCCATTTTTGTGCTTTCATGTTTTGGGTATTCTCACGTGGGTCCTCTGAATCTTCCACTATTTGAATTTTGGGGTTTAAGGTTCTATGGTTTGTTTGATCTAGATCCGGCTGTTTTCCTTTTCGTTCCTTCGTTTGTGCATGTGTAATGGCCTTTAAAGGTACGGTGTACTCCTTATTACTTCCTGGTGCTTCTATCACTTCGATTACATTAATAGGTGCAGTCTCTTGAGCCTTGTTGGGGCTTTTTGGGCAATCACGGAAGAGATGTTCCTTTCCACAATCACTGCAATATCCTTCCCAAGTCCTAGCAGGTGGTCGATTATAAGGCTGAGTGCATTCTCTGATAAAATGGTCTCCTCTGCATCTATAACAAGGTCCTCTTGGCATAGGTGGTTTGAGGGGTGGTCTTACGGGTGCCTGTGCTTTAGGTGCGGTGTACATTAATGTTGCCACTTCTGGCCCATAGGCGTATTCATATCCTTCGTATCCGTAGTAGTGTGGATCATAAGTTTGTTCATACTTAGACATGTTAGTGTCATAGGGATAGTACTCTCCCTGAGATTGCTTTACTTAACCGGTACCACATGTTGGGGTTATGACAGTTGTGGTCCTAACACTGGTTGGGGTTGTGGATATTGTGCTTGCTCGTAGGGCCTCGGTGCTCCTGGTGGTGTTGGGTAGGGATTGTACCTAGGCACATCTCTACCTGGCTCTCTAGGTGGATACCCATATGGTCGATATTGAGGTGGTTGTAGAGGCCAGGTCTGCCTATTGAATGGACAATTTTTTGTGCTGTGATTGGTGTATTTTTGTTCTATGTGGCAATACAGGCCCGTTCCTTGATGGGGCTGTCTATTGTAAGGATATGTCTGTGGTACACCTGTTCCTCCTCGTACACACATGTGCGTGGGATGATCTCCTCCACATAGACTACACCTTCGCAACATGGGTACTCTTAGGGGTTGGTGTTGATAGTTTCTCTGTCCTTGGACTCCTAATTTCTTTGCCACTAGCTCCGCTAATTCTTCCACATTACTAGAATTGGATGTAACCGTACTCCGAGAGCCTTATGATTTAGTGGGGCTGGGCGCATTCTTCAGATCATCCGCTAGGTTGTGCTCTAAGTCAATACATTCTTGCAGGCATTCGTTCAATGTCTGTAGCCTCTTTACGTATACTAGTGTTCTTAAGGTTCCGTTTGTTAATCCATCCAAGAATAATGAAATCATTTTTTGCTGAGTGGGCCTCTCTGCTGCTGGACATCTATCAACATACTGACTGAATCTTTGGGCAGCGGTTTTCACGGTTTCATTAGGGTTCTGTTTAAAACTATGGATTAAAGATGCAGAATTGTGTTTTATCCCTCTCTTAGTGAATTCCCCTATGAATTCTTGAAAGAATTGCTCCATATTTCCAAATTGGTTGGGGTCCAATGGCTAGAACCAAGTAAGAGCCGTTCCTGTGAGGGTGAGTCCGAAAGACTCATACTGCACAAAGAAGTCGTCTACTTGTTCAACTCTTAAAACTTGTTTAAATTCAGTAATGTGGTCGTAAGGTTCTCCCAAACCATCATCGTGATTCCTCACACATTTGGCCACTTGGATCGGTCTCAATCTTCTCATTGGTTCTGGTTGTCTGGGCATTAGAGGGAAGGTGGGGATTGCTGGTCTAACTGGGGGCATTCCAGGGTGCACTCCTATTGGTGGTCATGGCCTTGCTGGTGGTCGATATTGATTTCCTATTCTAGGGTAGGTCTGATTGTGTGACTGCACTCTTGCAGTCGCGAATTGTACGTGAGCATGGTTCGGAACACTCCGTTGGCTTGTTTGTCCCGACATTGTGTGCTCTGCCTCTTGTTGTGTTCCGAAGGGGTTCTGAGAGGTGGTTGCTTGCTCTCTCTGAGGGAATACAGGCAATCCCATGTATTTCAGTCGAGCCTTGTCTATGGCATCTACCAACCAATACCTTCTCTGGTTCTTATCTAGGTATGTTATTCTAGACTCGTCTTTCAGATCCTTTAGCTTATAAAATGTCATCAGGCTTTCTTCTCTTCCTTGAGTCGGTGAGTTAGTTTGAAGTAACAAGTCCAAACCATGGATCAAATAGAATTCCAGTAAGTAGTCGTCTTGAGGTATCAAGTCCCCTCTTTAGACTTGCGCTACTATTGACTTGCCTCTAAGGGTAGTCACTAACTCCTCAGGGTTTGGTCTCCCTGAGTTTTCTTGTCCCGCTAGCTCTCCCCTCTCATTGATCAAATCAGGATATTCAGTCACTATGTAGATGTGACCCAACTTGTCCATGTATGCTCCACCTTCATACTTGACAGCTAGTATGGGCACAATTGTTGCATCTAGGGAAGCCACCATCCTAGCCACAGATCTGTTTAAACCGTCCAGGTAGATGGGGATCTCCTGGGCATTCGTAGAAATGTACTGTAAGGAAGTGCGATACTCTCCTTCAACAGTACTCATGAAGTTTCTTCCGGGAGTGGGACCCTGCATGTCTTCTGAAGCCATGGGTATCTCCTCCTCTGAGTCACTAGAGGTGTCCAAATAGACAAAACGGTGACTGACCTGAGCGGCACTTCCAACGGAAGATATGACACTTCTTCGGCTACTTAGAACCCTTCCTGACCTCAAGTTCATTCACCCTCCTGGGGCTCTCTAGGTCTCTAAAACTCTCCCTAAGTGGCTCCTCAAATGCCTCAAATTTACACTTGAAAATGCTCCAAAAACTCTGGGCAATACCACTTTTGGTGATACTGCACTAGGCGGTACTGCTCGTCAAATGATACGATACCACTTCTATAGACGATACGATCCTAGTCCCTGTGGCGATACGATACCAAATATTCAGACGATACGATACCCAGGGAGTCCACGATACGATACCAAAAAACTGGACGATACGATACTATGGTTACAGACGACACGATACCACTTTTATAGACGATACGATACTGGAAACTGCACGATACGATACCACTTTTTAGACGATATGATACCAAAAAGGGTGGCGATACGATACTAGACTTCTCACAACACGATACTAGTGCAGTTGGCGATATGATACCACCAATTTGCACGATACGATACCTCAAATCTAGACGATACGATCTTGGGTGCACGATACGATACCAAATCTGAGGGCGATATGATACCAAAATCAGTCGCGATACGATATTGAAATTTGGCACGATACGATACCTGAGTATTGCACGATACAATACTAGATTCGGGATGATATGATATTGGAAACTTCACGGTACGATACCTATGCACTGGGTGATACGATACCGGGAATTTTGGCGATACGATACCACGTAGGCAGGCGATGCAATACCACTTTTGGACGATACGATACCAAAAAGGGTGGCGATACGATACTGGGAAGTGAGGCGATACGATACCAAAAGTGGACCGCGATACGATACCACTTGGTAGAGTGCGATCGCGATACCAACCACGCAATACGATACCAAAAGTGGTATCACGATACCAAGGCTGGTAATCGACGATACGATACTTCGGCGAGTATCGTGATACAAGGGAATTTTTGGTATCGCGATACCAAAAACTCAATCGATCGCGATACTCAAGCCAAAACGCCTCCAAATTCAAAAATTTTTTCACCCCCTTGCTCTTCTCTCACCCCTCTTCACTTCTACACCCCTGTTTCACAAGAAGAGATCCTCCAAACAATCTGTCCCCACCCCGCGATACCGATCGGGACTTTAATCACGTGGAAATGCAAATTTTCAGAATTCTTGAGATTAATGTTTGATTGTAGCTTACCTTTAGGTTGCAATGCTCAAGCCTTGAGGTCACTAGGTAAGTATGAAGGCTCAGTTTGCATGATACCAACTCGGCGATACCGGTCGCTGTGCTCAGACGATACCAGAATGAAGCAAGTGTCAAATGAACTTCAAATTTTTGGTTTTCATACTTTTTGGTGACTGAAGCTTAACTACACTAATTTGGCAATTTTTTTTTTTTTTTGGAATTTTTCTTGGTAATCTTGGCTTACTCCTACTCCACTTCTCTTCCTAACCTAACCCTAAGTCTTTCTTCTCTCCCTCTCTTCTAACTCTAAACCTAAAAACTCATTACACACACCTCCGAGATGTGAAGTAACAAGTGTTGAAGTGTTTGACTACTTGCCACTGAAGGAATTCACTTCTACAAGTACGATTTCGTCACTCTCGAGCTATAACCATCACGAAGGCACCTTGGTTGAGTGTGTTCCCCGGCAACGGCACCAAAAATGTGTGTACCTAAGTCAAGAAGTCTTAGGGACTTGTGCCAAAGAGACTAAATGTCATTTGCCACACAAGTGCGTAGAGTGGGGAATTGACACACGCTTATTTATCCGACCTAACCAATCGTATGAGGACGTGTGCACATGTGATGGAAAATGAAGTGGTTCAGCTCATATGCATGAGAAAAGACTAACCTACCTCTCTAACTCACTTAGATACTGAAAGTTTCTGGCGCGATACCACTTACAACACTTTTCACTAAATTGAGGATTTCCCCAGCTCCGAACTCCGAATATGGCCAATAACGGGTTTGTTTTGAAGCTCTCGATGAGAAGCATTTACTACAGGTCACTCGATTCTAACAACTGTGCTTCAAGTTATGACCAAAACAGTGAATGGCGGGAAACACCCACACTCACTCCACAACTCCTACTAGCTCACACACACACTACCGTAGCTCAAAAATAGTGGGGAGGGGTAGACAACAGTTCTATACGCCCATTAATTTGAAAATTTTGGGGCTCCCCTTTCGTGCCTCTTTGCTCTGCAACAGTATGTGTATGCATGTGTATGTGTATGTGTATGTGTATGTGTATGTGTATGTATATGTATGTGTGTGTCTATATGTGTGTGTGTGTCTGTGTTTGTGTGTGTGTATGTGTGTGTATGTGTGTGTATGTGTGTGTATGTGTGTGCATATGTGTATGTGTATGTGTATGTGTATGTGTATGTGTATGTGTATGTGCATGTGTATGTGCATGTGTATGTGCATATGTATGTGCATGTGTATGTGCATGTCTATGTGTGTGTATGTGCTTGTGTATGTGTGTGTATGTGTGTGTGTATGTGTGTGTATGTGTATGTGTATGTGTGTGAATGTGTGTGTATGTGTATGTGTATATGTGTATGTGTATGTGTATGTGTATGTGTATGTGTATGTGTGTATGTGTATGTGTGTGTGTGTATGTGTGTGTGCATGTGTATGTGTATATGCATGTGTATGTGTACCTGTACGTGTATGTGTGTGTGTGTGTATGTGTATGTGTATGTGTATGTGTATGTGTATGTGTATGTGTGTATATGTGTATGCGTATGTGTATGTGTATGTGTATGTGAATGTGTATGTGTATGTGTATGTGTATGTGTATGTGTGTTTGTATGTGTATGTGTATTTGTATGTGTATGTGTATGTGTATGTGCATGTGTATGTGTATGTGTATGTGCATGTGTATGTGCATGTGTATGTGCATGTGTATGTGCATGTGTATGTGCATGTCTATGTGTGTCTATGTGTTTGTGTATGTGTGTGTGTGTATGTGTGTGTGTATGTGTGTGTATGTGTATGTGTATGTGTGTGAATGTGTGTGTATGTGTATGTGTATATGTGTATGTGTATGTGTATGTGTATGTCTATGCGTATGGGTTTGTGTATGTGTATGTGTATGTGTATGTGTATGTGTATGTGTATGTGTATGTCCATGTGTATGTGCATGTGTATGTGCATATGTATGTGCATGTGTATGTGCATGTCTATGTGTGTGTATGTGTTTGTGTATGCGTGTGTATGTGTGTGTGTATGTGTGTGTATGTGTGGGTATGTGTGTGTATGTGTGTGAATGTGTGAGTATGTGTATGTGTATATATGTATGTGTATGTGTATGTGTATGTGTATGTGTATGTGTATGTGTATGTGTATGTGCATGTGTATGTGCATGTGTATGTACATGTGTATGTGCATGTGTATGTGCATGTGTATGTGTGTGTATGTGCATGTGCGTATGTGTGTGCATATGTGTGTGTGTATGTGTGTGCGTATGTGTATGCGTATGTGTATGTGCATGTGTATATGCATGCGTATGTGCATGTGTATGTGTGTCTATGTGTTTGTGTATGTTTTTGTGTATGTGTGTGTGTATGTGTGTGTATATGTATGTGTATGTGTATGTGTATGTGTATGTGTATGTGCATGTGCATGTGTGTGTGTATGTGTGTGTGTATGTGTGTGTATGTGTGTGTATGTGTGTGTGTATGTGTGTGTATGTGTGTGAATGTGTGTGTGTATGTGTATGTGTATGTGTGTGTATGTGTATGTGTATGTCTATGTGTATGTGTATGTGTATGTGTATGTGTGTGTGTATGTGTGTGTGTATGTGTATGTGTAAGTGTATGTGTAAGTGTATGTGTAAGTGTATGTTGTTGGAGCAGAACAATCAACAATTAGTGATTACATAAAGGCTAGAAGTAAAGAGATGAAGAAAAGATTGAAGATCAACTTCATGGAATGAAGAAAAGATGCAGATAGCAAAGTTCTTTAAATCATATGTACATTAGTTCTGTATATACTTCAATATACTTGAAGTAATGACGAATTAGGACTTGTAGGTGTATATAAGTACATGCTTATAGTCATATTGTAAGCATAAGAGAGGATGAGATGAAATATAGATGAGTAGATGATGAACATTGTATGTATCATCCATCAGATGTATGAAGAGTTAAGATAAGAGAAAGTTTTTCAGAGAATGGCGCATCGATCTTTTCTCTAATTCTGCTTCTATGCTTAATCTTATGAGAAATCCTTTTGTACACATCTAAGTCCATAGCTAATCCATCTATGGCTAAAGTTTGAGAGTCCAATTGCAAACAGGTTGAGAGAATTTTAAATAGGAACATTCATATGTAAGAAAGTTCTAAGTGTCTTTTGAAACAGGCGCAGATTCGATGGTCAAAGAAATGGACAATGCTCAGTGCATAGTGTAAAGTTTTACATAAATGAGGACTCAAAATTTAAGTTGAGAGGTAAGCCATCTATGGCTAAAAGCATTTGATTGAACGGGCTATAGTTTGGGAGAACCATACCTTAGAAGTTACAGATGTCAAAGTCGTCATTACAGAGATGCAGTTTCAGACATAGGTAAAGTGTTTGAGTCATTTCTCACAATCTACTCAAGCATTTGAAGTGATTTAACTTGGAGAAGGTGCGCAACCTCTAGGCAACACATTCTACAAAGTTTTATAAAAAACTTTACATGAATGATTAGTCAATGAGTGATTAATCTGCAGCAGACTTTTTCTGAGAAGTAATTTTTCACAGTTGATCAATTTCTTGATAGTTTGATAATTGTTTTCCAAAATCAAGTGGACTCTGAAGTTATTCTTGATATAGAGGTGGTCTAACATCAAGGATAGCTTATTCTTTTGGAGATTTACTTTCTCCATCAGTGGTATCAGAGCAGGAAGTATTAAATTTGAGGAAAGGAAGACTCCGACTGCTGCAGACATACAAACTTTACATCTCGAAGGTTCAAAAGAATAAAGTGTGAAGAAAGATTGTAGGAAGACACATAAAGGTTATCAAAAGGATCAGAAGGAGCAACATTCGAAGCTAAGGTACATTCACTCTTTATAAGGACTAAAGATTTGAGACTACAGGTGAAGCAAGGATGGGAGCAACATTCGAAGCTAAGGTACATTCACTCTTTATAAGGACTAAAGATTTGAGACTACAGGTGAAGCTCATCTTATGAGCAAAGATCTGATGGGATACATAACAGGAGAGGAAGAAAAGCCAGCATTTAAAGATCCTAGTGTTCCAACTAGGGAGGAGCTTGCAGATATAAAGATTTGGATGAAGAAGGATGCTCAATCAAGGAGCATAATTTACATGGGAGTTAATGATTATTTGCTTCCTCATATCAGAGGACTTGAAAGTGCAAGTGACATTTGGAATGCTTTGGAAGAGCATTTCCAGAACACAACCAAATCAAGGAAAGCTTTATTATGGGTAGAGTTTACTACTTTCAAGAAAAAGGCTTCACAATCAATATCTGATTATGTGACAAAGATGAAGGACATTGCAGATTCTTTAGGTGCAGTGGATGAAGATATTGAAGGAGACAAATTGGTAAGACAAATTCTCACAGGGCTAAGAGGAGATGAGCAGTGGAAGCCTTTTATTTTGTCTACAGAACTTTCATTAGATCATTTCACTCCTAATTTGAATCAATTGTTAGGACATATGCTAACTTTTGAGAATGATATCAAAGGAGATCTTGATAAGAGTGCAGGTCATGCAATGTATTCTAAAGACAAGAAGAAAGCTAGCAAAGGAAAACAACAATCAGTTGAAGATGAAGGTACTCCAAGTCAAGCAAACTTCCTAAGAGGAAGAGGAAGTGGCAGAAGTAGAGGAAGAGGCAGAAATAACAAAGATAATGTCAGAGCTTGTTGGATATGTGGTAAGACCAATCATCTATCTCATGATTGTTGGCATAATAATCAAAGCAATGGTAATTTTAATCAGAACTTTAATCAAAGAGGAAGAGGTGGTAGATATCAGAGAGGAAACTTCAGAGGTAGAGGTGGTAGGAATTCTTTTGGAAGAGGTGGAGGAAGAAGCTTCCAAAATCAAACCTATAATAACACCTACTACAATTATGCATCAGATCAGAAAGAAGATTCGACTCTCATTATGAATGCAACATGTGAAGCCTCACATGAAGACATGAGAGTATTTTATATTGACTCAGGATGTAGCAATCATCTGAGTGGAAACATTGCTTTGATGACTGATCTAGATCATAATGCAATTAATCATATAGTTCAAACAGGTGATAATACAAAGCACAAAGTAAAGTCAATTGGTTCAGTCAAAGCCAAAGATGGAAGCACTCTTTTGAGAAAGGTTCTGTATGTTCCTACAATTCCAAAGAATTTGATCAGTGTAGGACGAATTGTGGAAAAAGGATATGAGGTAAGGTTCACTAATGATGGAGTTTATGTTGAAGACCCTAGTCAAGGGTATAAACAGATTGTTACAGGGAAGAAGGAAGGAAGGCTCTTCACATTAAAGGTACAAGGAAATGTTGGACATGCTATGTTTGCATATGGAGAGCAAAAGGTGTCAGAATTGGATCTTTGGCACAAAAGACTTGGACATTTTAATGAGAGAGGTATCAAAGAAATGATAAGCAATGGTTCAGTACTTGGATTGCCTAACATTGTAGGTCAACACATGACATATAGATGTGAAGCATGTCAGTTAGGTAAGGCTCATAAGAAATCATACAATAAGCATGGTTTTATGTATACAGAAAGACTTGAATTGGTACATATAGATGTGTGGGGTCCTTCAAAGGATTTTAGTATAAATGGTTCAAGATATTATGTCATATATGTTGATGATGCTACCAGATGGATTACAATCTATGTGATCAAAGACAAGTCAGAAGTGTTTAATACATTTAAACACTATCATGCATATGCAGAAAGAATTACAAGTCAAAAATTAAAGAGGTTAAGGTCAGATGGAGGGGGAGAGTATTTCTCTAATGAGTTTAGTGATTACTTGTGGAATGCAGGTATGAAGAGAGAGGTTACTTGCAGGTACTCTCCTCAATAAAATGGGGTAGCAGAGAGAAGAAATAGAACTCTTGTTGAGTTTGCAAGATCCATGATGAAGGAGAAAAATTATCCTAATTATTTGTGGGCTGAGGCTGTAAACACAGCCACATATTTGGTCAATAGGTTACCTTGTAAAGCTTTGCAGGGTATGACACCATATGAAGCTTGGTGGGGTAAGAGACCTACCTTGGATCATTGTAAAATATTTGGTTGTTTGGCATATGCATATGTGCCATCTCAATTGAGGCATAAATTGGAACCTAAAGTAGAGAAGTATGTATTCATTGGTTACGATGACAAGCAGATGGGTTATACGTTGTGGAGTCCATCCACAAATCAATTCCTTGTGTCCAAGGATGTTACATTTGATGAGCAAGGCACTTGGTATGCAGGTAAACTTGATGTGCATGCAGATGTTGAAGAAGTGGTGGATCAAAAGAAAGGTAAATCAAAGATTCAAATATTTGATGAAGATGAGAATAATGAAGTACAGGTTGAAGTTGAAGAAAGGCCAAGGTTTGATCCAGAATGTGATGAACTAGAAACTTCAAGAAGTGGAGAAACAGAAGGTCATCTAGGCATAAATGGCAACCTACAAGGTATAGCTATGATACTTCATTTTTGACTACCAAGGATTATGCTTACATGGTAAAAGCAGATGAAGATCCATCTACATATGATGAAGCCAAAGGGAAGAAGAATTGGGAAGAAGCTATGCAAGAGGAGCATGATGCATTGATGGAAAATCAGACATGGGATCTAGTTCCTAAACCTAATAGCCAGAAAATCATTGGATGTAAGTGGGTTTACAAAACAAAAAGGTTTGCAGATGGAAGTGTGTCTAGGTACAAAGCTAGACTTGTTGTGAAGGGATATGCACAGACATATGGAGTGGACTATGATGAGACTTATAGTCCTGTGGCAAAGATGACAACCATCAGGACACTCATAGCAATTGCTGCTTGCAAAGGTTGGAAATTATCTCAATTAGATGTTAAAAATGCTTTTTTGAATGGTTACATTTCAGATGAAGTCTACATGGAACAACCAGATGGTTTCAAAGATCGTGTATCCAAATTATGTGTGTAAGCTCAAGAGAGCTTTGTATGGGTTGAAGCAGGCCCCAAGGGCATGGAATTATAGGCTTGTAAAGTTCTTAAAGGAACTTGGATTTCAAGCATCAAAGGCAGATAGTAGCTTGCTAGTAAAAGCAAGTGAGGATGGCTTTATTTATGTTTGTATTTATGTTGATGACGTAATACTTACGGGAACAGGTGATAAAGTTATACACATGATTAAGAAACAGATGGAAAGAGAATTCAAAATCAGTGATTTGGGAAATTTTTCATTCTTTTTGGGAATGGAGATTTCTTTTATCACCTGTTCCCGTAATACTTACGGGAACAGGTGATAAAGTTATACACATGATTAAGAAACAGATGGAAAGAGAATTCAAAATCAGTGATTTGGGAAATTTTTCATTCTTTTTGGGAATGGAGATTTCATACACTCAACATGGAGTATATGTGACTCAAGAAAGGTATCTGAAAAATTTGCTAGTCAAATTTAAAATGGAAGATTGCAGGATAGCACCAACTCCAATGGAAGTGAATCATAGTTTGACTAGATATGGAGGAGAGGAATTCAAAGATATGAAGCTCTATCAGAGTTTGGTGGGTAGCTTGATTTATGCTACATTAACAAGGCCTGATTTATCATATGCAGTTGGAGTCCTATCTCAATTCATGCATTGTCCTAGAAAGGAACATTGGATTGCAGGACAAAGAGTACTTAGGTACATCAAGGGCACACTTAAAGAAGGAGTGTATTATGGTTTTACTTCAGATACAAGGGTCAAGATATACAGTGATGCAGATTGGGCAGGTAATTCTGATGATAGAAGATCAACACATGGATATTTGTGTTATGTGGGAGATAAGCTAATCTCATGGTGTTCTAAGAAGCAACATACAGTTGCTTTATCATCTACAGAAGTAGAATACAAAGGCATGGTGGAAGCTGCAAAGGAAGTAATATGGCTAAAGACACTTATGAAGAGTTTTGATGTTGTTGAGAGTACTATTATTTGTGGAGACAATATGAGCTCTTTATACTTGGGAGAAAATCCTGTATTTCATGCTAGAACTAAACATATTGAAATTCAGTATCATTTTTTCAGAGAGAAGGTTATTGATAAAGAAATTGAAGTCATGCATACTCCTACAAAAGATCAACTTGCAGATATGATGACAAAAAGTTTGGATGGACCAAAGTTGCAGAGATTTAAAGATATGGCAGGAATAAAGAAGATGCAGGTAATCACAATTGATGATTGAGGGGGAGCTGTTGGAGCAGAACAATCAACAATTAGTGATTACATAAAGGCTAGAAGTAAAGAGAGTAAGAGAAGATTGAAGATCAACTTCATGGAATGAAGAAAAGATTCAGATGGCAAAGTTCTTTAAATCATTTGTACATTAGTTCTGTATATACTTCAATATACTTGAAGTAATGACGAATTAGGACTTGTATGTGTATATAAGTACATGCTTATAGTCGTATTGTAAGCATAAGAGAGCATGAGATGAAATATAGATGAGTAGATGATGAACATTGTATGTATCATCCATCAGATGTATGAAGAGTTAAGATAAGAGAAAGTTTTTCAGAGAATGGCGCATCGATCTTTTCTCTAATTCTCCTTCTATGCTTAATCTTATGAGAAATCCTTTTGTACACATCTAAGTCCATAGTTAATCCATCTATGGCTAAAGTTTGAGAGTCCAATTGCAAACAGGCTAAGAGAATTTTAAATAGGAACATTCATGTGTAAGAAAGTTCTGAGTGTCTTCTGAAACAGGCGCATATTCGATGGTCAAAGAAATGGACAGTGCTCAGTGCATAGTGTAAAGTTTTACACAAATGAGGACTCAAAATTTAAGTTGAGAGGTAAGCCATATATGGCTAAAAGCATTTGATTAAACGGGCTATACTTTGGGAGAACCATAGCTTAGAAGTTACAGATGTCAAAGTCATCATTACAAAGATGCAGTTTCAGACATAGTTAAAGTGTTTGAGTCATTTCTCACAATCTACTCAAGCATTTGAAGTGATTTAACTTGGAGAAGGTGCGCAACCTCTAGGCAACACATTCTACAAAGTTTTATAAAAAACTTTACATGAATGATTAGTCAATGAGTGATTAATCTGCAGCAAACTTTTTCTGAGAAGTAATTTTTCACAGTTGATCAATTTCTTGATTGTTTGATAATTGTTTTCCAAAATCAAGTGGAGTCTGAAGTTATTCTTGATATAGAGGTGGTCTAACATCAAGGATAGCTTATTCTTTTGGAGATTTACTTTCTCCATCATATGTGTATGTGTATGTGTATGTGTATGTGTATGTGTATGTGTATGTGTATGTGTATGTGTATGGGTATGTGTATGTGTATGTGTATGTGTATGTGTATGGTGTAGCTCAGTGATGAGTAGCACCTCCTTTAATGTCAATCCGGGAAGACCTGTGTTTGTTATTGATCTTTGGAGTTGTCCTCTCCAATCATTTAGCATAAAGAATCAACAATACATCTTTATTTTGTCAATCCTGGAAGTATTCATGAGACCACAGCCCCTTCTAGATGATAGAATCCAAGAAATAAGAGAATAATGGCTGGATTTCTGAGAATGGTGAAAATGAAGAGGAATTTCTAGGGTTTGGATTATCTTGAGCAAATCTCCACCATTTTCCACAATCTTGGTGTCTAATACATGCTATTTTACCAGCAGAACACAATTATGAAGTCAAAACTCAAAAATATTACCTGTACCATACAGACGAGACAATCGTGATTCTGTGAAAACAGACGATTTTCATCTCCAACACCATTCTTCATCAACTTATCACTCAACACATCAGTATTCAGCTCTCTTCATACACATTCAACATAATTACACAATAGAAGCTCACAAATCTCCATAGATACACAAGAATTGGACTCACAAATCAAGGAAACCACACAAAGAGGAGAAAACACGATTTTTAGCAGGAAACTCTTTCTCTATTCACTTGGATAGCATGTAAACAAATGATTAACCAACCCCCTCATAATAGAGGAAATTAGCTTATATTCATTTTCAAGTGTCCCTTTTCACACTTGAATTTTGGTCTTTTCCTCTATTATTCTAAAAATATGCTATCTAGGAGTTTCCAAAAATTCTAGAAAAATTACATAAGATTCTATCCTACATAAGGAGGACTCTTCCTTATTTTTACAACAGTTGCATAAATATTGTTACAAGTTTTTATCATTTTACAATTATTTTTCTTCCAAAAGGCTTCAAAAAATACATCTTCTAACATCCTTCCCCTCCTAAACCTTTTGGCTCCTGACAAAAGACTTTCCTGCTCTTCTGTACTGATAGCGTTTCGTCACTTTTTCTTTCTTTGATAGACTTATGACAGCAAGTCATGACTTTTCCTTTCTGTAATATTTAGGTTATTGACCATTTCAAACATTGCCTTTCTCCACTGTACTGCAGCTTCTGGTTTATCAATGACGTCCTTTTTCAAGTACTCTGTATAGGCGGCTTCATATGCTGTGAGTCTGGACTTAGTAACAACTGACAAATTTCCAAAAATCTCTGATTCTCTTTCAAAAAACCCGTAATCAAATGCATCTTCAAAAATTTGTAAGTAATGACTGCCCAAAAATATTACTCTGCTGTAATATGCCATTAAACAGATTCTATCAGGTGTTACGCTAAGATCAAACAATAATGCATCTGTTGGAGAATTGAAGCCAATGTAATTTAATGTTCTGATATCTGTATCGGTGTATGTTTCTATATAGGCCAAAATTAATCTCATTATTCTGATAAGTAGAATGCATGCAGGGTCGTTTACATCTTTGTATGTAGCTATAACGGACTCAGCTGTATCCACCATGTATTTTTTTGTAGGCCATGTGCCTGCCTTTGGACCGGCTATTTTTGGGAAATTCAACCACTCAGGTGGGACCTTCTCTCCGTCTTTCCCAAAAAATTGTCCATTCTCTTCTTCTTGCCACTGGACAATAAGCTGGATTAAGTTTTAAGTGAAGAGGTGCCTCCTTCCAAATTTTCCTACATTCTTTATTTGAATCCAACCATTTGTTCCTCCACTTTGGATTGGCTCTTTCAAATAATTCTTTAGTCACATTGATATCCTCTTCATACTCAAGATATTTATTTGGAGGTAGCCCAACTCTGGCCAACTGATAGTTCTTGATACTCTCCATGATCATACACAATGGTATACCTAATCCATCTGCAACCCAATGATGCTGGTCTGGATTAATCCCCTTATTCAATGCAAATGTGACAATTTGATCTTCATATTCATCATGCATTTTCCTGATAAACTCCATTCTGGAATCTCTATTTGTCAATAATTTTTTTACAAAATCTTCTGAATATTCTCCCTCTGGTCTTTTATTTGCTGGTTCACTGCCATGTTGTATTCCATCATTATTTCCTACCTCATATTCTTCTATATATGTGGTCTCTACATGTGTTTCTTCCTGCCATGTTGTATTCCATCACTATTTCCTACCTCATATTCTTCTGTATATGTGGTCTCTACATGTGTTTCTTCCTGAACTTGTGGCTTATCCAACTTTTTCTGTAATTCCTCTATTGTCATCATCAGACTTCCATTCTGTTTTGCCCATAACTCTCTTTCTTTTATCCATTCATTCTTTTGCTTTTCCCTCCTTGTCTGCCAATCACTTCTTTCTTTTTCCGTATCCATGTGCAACTTGTTATATCCTCTCATTGATGTAGCAACATGTATACTAGCCTGCTTTTCTAGTTCCTTGGCTTCTTTCAATTCTATTTGTAATCTCTTAATCTCTGTGTGTAATTCTTCCTTTTCTTTTTCTGTCATCTGAGCTGTCTGACTTTCATCCTTTAACTGACCTTCCTCCAATAGTAGCTTTTTGATTTCCTCATTTGCTTTAGTCAAAATCTGATAAGAAGTCTGCAAGGTTCTATATCTTCCTTCAATTTTTCTCAGCTCCACTTCTAGTTTATTATTCTGCTCTGTTAATTTTACACTCTTTTCTTCTAGATATTGAATTTTATTTTGTTTCTGCACTTCTAACTCTTCCAAAGCAATTATTCTGTTTGTAAATTCCTCATTTTTCTCTTGCACCTTCCTCATTTGTTCTGATATTTGTTCCTTCTCCCTTTTGTGCTCTTTAATAATCATACTGCCTTTCTCAAATTCAGACTCTGCTACCATTCCTGAAATGATCATGTTCCTGCTTGAAGGTCTGAACTGCTCAATGTTACTCATAATAATATGACAAGCTGATCTTATATTCTTTGGTATTCTTTCCAATCCCCCTTCCATTTCCATTTGTTTAGCTTCTATTTTGTTTGTCTTCTTTGCATTCATTCTCCTCTTCCTCTTCTTCTTCATATTCTATAATCTTGGCCTGGTGTTCTTCATTGCTTGGATGAGTTTCCAGTGTTTCTGAATCTGCCATGTCTTCTTCATGTTCCAAAATCTGAGCACCCAAATTCTTTTGCTCTAAGACATCTGAAGTCAGCTTTATTCCCTGTACCTTTTCCTTCTCCATCACCTATTGCTTCTCTTCAGAGAGGTGTCCTTTCTTTATTTGTACCTCCTTTTCCTGGATTGGGGTTTCCTGAACCAGACTAGATTCAATTTTCTCAACATATTTTACTGGACCTTTACCTGTTTGCTCTTCCTGTTCTTCCTTTTCCTGGACTAGAACTGATTCAGTTTCCTCAAAAATTTTGACCTGATCATTACTTTTTTGTTCTTTGTGTCCTTCTTCCTGCTCATCAATGTCCATGAGTTCTATTTCTCCCTCCTATTCCTGATCTTTATTGGTGGTAAATTCTTCATTATTCTTTAAATCATGAAGTACATCTTTTATACTTTGGATAATCTCCCTTTCCACTACTCCTCCTGTGACTTCTTGAATGTTGTTTTTCACTACCATTTCCTCTTCCTCCTGAATTTGATCTTGATCTGCACCTTTTTGATTTATAATTGGACTGCTTATCTGTGCTTTTTTGGCTATTTCTGCTATGCTCTCATCTAATTTGAAGTAGGTATGTGAGGGTTTTATCCATACTGATTTTATTCCTGTATGCACCAGCCCACAACTGACTTCTTCTCTTATTTCACTTCTTGGTTCTATCATAGCTGCTTTTCCTTTCATCAACCTTCTTTCATCTTCAGTACTGAGCTGTTTTCCTACCTGTTCCTGAACCTGCTTCTCCTGAGCCTTCTTCTTCAAATCTTCAGGTGTTTTCTGTTTCTCAGGGGCCTGTGTAATCACATTAGGAGTATTTGGTATTGATAGATTCAGACTCTTTAATAAAAAGCTCTCAATATCACTTTCAAAATCAGAGGAAAAATGTGAAGGTCCTCCTCTTTCTGGTTCTTTGAGTCTTGATGCTTCTTCCACAATGGATTGCTTCTGTGTTTCTTCCACTATCACTTCCTCCATTTCTTTTGTGGTTACAGTTTCAACTACTGATTTTCCTTTTCCCTTCTTGGTTAACTTCTTCTTTTGCACTGGTTTCTTTGGAACCTTCTTTTTTACAAAAATGGTGGTTCTGGTTTCTGGAGGTCCTTGCAATTCTTTGAAGTAAGCTAGCAACTCAACTTCCTTTCTAACAAACACCTCTTCTGTTTCAGCTGTCATCATCTGATCATGAAGTGCTTCATAATGCTCCACCTCCTCTTGAACCCAATCTGTAGCCTTGCATGAATAATCTTCCAGCATATTTTGATATTGTGCCTCATACATTGATCTTTTATTATTTCCTTGGGTTAGATAAGTGTATAATTGTTCTTTGCTTGTTTGGGGTGGATGAGGTTCACTAGAGGATTGGACCTGCTTCTGTGCATCTTCATGTTCTTCTTTTGTAGCTTCCTCCATCTCTAGTTCAACCTTTCTTGGGTCCAACCTCATTTTCTTCACAGGAATCACTTCCTCAGATATCACCTTTCTTTTCATTTCTGTTCCCCTCATGTGGGTTTGTCCTTCTATTTCCCTCTCAGCCATTTTCCTTGGAGGACTCTTGATTCCTGACATAAGATTTCTAAAATACTGTGCCTCTGGCGCCAGTTTCAATTGATCTTCCATCCCTAGGACATGATAAATGATCCTGGTTAAAAACTGGGCTCCATTCATGAATTTCTTCTGTTCCCAGTGTTTTGCTGCTTCTTTCAGCTGTTCATGGATGTACGGTGTCACATCCATTACTCCAAAGGGTTTGGTTCTGTCCTTGTTGTTGAACATCAATAGTGTCACAGACTTATGTGGCATGGTATACCTTGGTAGCTTTGGAAAGCAAAAATATTGTAAGAACATCCTTGTGGCATATTCCTCATTCTCTCTTCCTTTGAAATCAGTGAATTTTGTATACCCTGTATAAGTTTCCTTATTCTTCTTTACAAAGCTGGGATCAAGCTTGGTTCCCATAGGGTAGAATTGTAAGGCTGCTCTAATGTGTTCTGCTTTGATAGTGATACCCACCTCCTGATTATCCTTGTTCTTGACTTTGCACCTGAAATAAACATCATTCCCTTTTCCTATTTCCATCAGACTACTCATTACTTGTGCCACTCTCTCAAAATCAATGAAAAAGATGGGCTCTTTCAATAATTTGTGCAACCCTACTGCCTTCCATCTTTTCATATTGACAGCAACTCTTTGGAACCTGTAGAACTCCTGACACAACATTGTATATTTATATCCTCCTACTCCCACTGTGAATATGTGCTGACTAATTATGCTTAAGGTCTCCTTGAGTTCCTTCACCACCTTCTCAGCTTCTGGAATTTTTGGCTCTTCATCTGACTCTAGGTCCACCTGTTCTTCCACAACTTCACTGTCTAGGAACCAATGACCTCTTGATAGAGTGACTAATTCTGCCTTGAAGTCATGAATTGCTAACTCCTTTGCATTCACCATTCTAAGAAAAATAAAAAGCACAAAGAAAAACTCCACCCACATAAGTCATAAGAAATCAAAGAGTAATATTTATTTTGAGATGTCATGACATAAGAATGAAAATAAAATCCAAAATAAATTCTGTTTCTTCAAAAAGACTCAAAAAGTGATCATTACAAGTGTAGCAAGATGTCTAGTGCAGTTCCTTTTCCTAACAACTCTTTTGGAGAAAAAACAAAACATTATTTTATCAATGATAGAGAATAAAAATTGATTAATAAAAAATAAATAGAACTCTACTACTCTTCTACCTAGATCTTGCTTTGTGCTATATAATTTTTTGTAAAAAAGAAGGGAAAATAAACAATTTTTCTCAACTTTTCTTTCTCTCCTCTTTTTCTTTTTCTCTCTTTTTTTTTTCTCTCTCCTCTTTTTCTTTTTCTCTCTTTTTTTTTTAATAATAATTTTTCTATTTCTTTTCTTCCCCTCCTAATTCTCTTTTTTAGAAAAGAGAATCAAGTCAAATACTTTTGTCATAACTTTTCAACATGTTCTGATTTTCTAAATACAGATCAAATGTGGATGATCTTTTTTCCATTGGAACAACTCTGATTTTTTGACCCAATACTTCTTGACTCTAATTATTCTGGTTTCAGGCAAACAACCATTCCCTTCGGATAAGCATTTTGTAGGATATTTTGGTCTCCATATCCATTTTGTCCTCGATTTCTGTTTTGATGAGCAGACCTCCTATAGACTTTGATTCCATGTGCTTCTTGTTCTGATGTTTTGATGCTTTAGACAATGCCATGATTGCCACTTTCATCCTATCTCTCCACCCTTCTTTGTTCTTCCAATCTTTTGCTGATTTTGGTTATATGAAGCTTGATCATTTAACATTTGTATTGGTAATGTCTGTGTATCTTCAAATGCAAAAGTGAATCCTTCCAGGTGTATATCATGAACATCTGATTGAATTTCCTGTTCTTCATTACTCAATAAAAATATTAACAACCTTTTGTCATTTATGTTCAATTTAAGCTTCATTTTTTCAAAATCCAAAATCACTTTACCTTGTTGGAGCCATGGTTGACCTAAAATCACTTTTTCAGACATCAAATGATCTGGCCATTCTTCACAGTCTATTTTCATATATTCTTCATTGAACTTAACTTCAATAGACAGTGAAGACATGCTCTGTACTATTTGACCTTCCAAAGTTTTGATTAAGGTTCTACTTTTAGTTCTTTTTATGTTAAATTTACTTACCAAAACTGAACTAATCAGATTTACTTGTGCTCTAGAATCTATCAAAACCCTAATGCTTTCATTTTGAAAATCCGTTGTCATCACAAGCACATGTTCTTTTGGTTTTAGAGGAGTTTCACACAGACAGACTTCCCTAAGCTCTTTGATTTTTCTTATTCTTTCCATAGCTTCCTGTTGAGCCTCTTTTCTAATGTCTTCCTCTTCTCTTTTCCTGTTTTGAGCTTGTTGCAACCTTCTCCATTCATCAACAGTTAATGGGCAATCATACCTCTTAACTCTACATCCACTTATGAAGTTTGGCATGATTTCTCCATCTATGTTAGCTAATTGAATGGCTCCACTGTTGCTTATCTGATGTATAATATACGGTCCATGTCCTTTTCTTTGGAACTTTTTCTGATGTTCTTTGACTGTGTAAGCCAAAAATAGATCTCCTTCCTGTAGATCTTTTTCTTTTATGTGAACATCATGATAAGCTTTTTGCCTTTTCTTGTCCACATATATACTCATAATGGCTTGGAGTCTAGATGCTCCCAATTTTTCCAATTCTATTACTCTCTCTGATAGTTCATGTCCAGTCCAATTGTAGTGACTTCCTACTTTTAATGTTGGAATAAGGAATTCCATAGGTAAAACTACATTTTGTCCATATACTAGATTGAATGGTGTGTTTCCTATTGCAATTTTATAAGCCACTCTATAAGCCCATAGGACATGATTAAGTTGTAGATCCCAATCATTCCTGTTTGTGTTTACTAGTTTTGATAGTACAGTACAAAGTACTTTATTAGTACTTTCTGCTAGCCCATTGGCTTGTGGGTGATATGGGGCTGGCTTTCTATGACTGATCAAGAAATATTCAGTGATGTTCTCTATGATTTGGTTTACAAAATGGGTCCCCCTATCACTTACCAATTCAATTGGAAGTCCAAATCTGGTGATAATATTTTCATATAGGAATCTGGTAGTAGTATCAGCATCATTTCTTCTTGTGGCTTTGGCCTCAGCCCACTTTGTCAGGTAGTCTGTAGCCACTATGATGTATTCAACATGGGTTTGCTTTGCTAGAGGATGTATAGGTCCAATGAAATCCAACCCCCATTTACTAAAGGCTCTGGCTGAAATTAATGGAACTAATGGCATATCATTTCTTCTATTTGGTTGACTCACCCTCTGACAGACATCACACCTTTTTACATAGGTTCTTGCATCCAGAAATAGCGTTGGCCACCAAAAGCCAGAATATAAAATGAGTTTAGCAGTTCTGTCACTTGAGAAGTGTCCTCCTGCCACTCCAGAATGTGCCATTTCCAACATTTCCAAATATTTATTCTCAGGAACCACAAATTCTTAGGTATCCATCCATTCCTCTCTTATACAACTGTTCTCCTATCAATTGATATTCTTCAGAGATTACTTGTAGATTTTTTGAATCTGTACCAGCTATCACTTGTTTTCCTTTCTTTTTCCTTTTCAATTCCTCAATGATATTTTCACTCCAATCTGGATTTTTCTGGAACCAATATAGAGTTATGAATTCTGAATCTTGCAATATTTGGCACTTCCTGCAATTAGCAATGTATTTTGTTACATCTTGAATTTTATTAGGCCAAGGTACCCCCATCCTATTGAGATTACTTAGGGTGACTACCCTAGAAGCATGAGTGCAAGGGTTCCAATGATGAGCTCTCCTCAGATATTCTTGTTGCTCTTCCTCAGGAGTGCAATATTCCAATATGCCTGTGTGGTTGAGATGGTACAAATGCCCAACTAGTAACATAAAGTTCCTGCTTTGTAATACTAAGTGTGCATTGTTCCCAACTGTTCTGCAAGGTCCCATGGTTAATAATGGTACTAAAGTCATGGCCCCCTCAGGAACACTCTCTACCTTAAACAGATAAGTGTCTAGTAGATTGTCATCTAAAGGTGAACTGGGTTCTTTAGACTGAATTCGAGATAAATGATCTGCTCTCAAGTGTGTTTTCCCTTGTCTGACCACCACTTCAAACTCAAATTCCATTAGCAAAAGAAACCATCTGACTATTCTCCCAGTGTGACAAGGTTTATTTACCAAATATAACAAAGCTTGATGGTCTACAAAGAACTTAAACTTGTTGGCCAAAAGATAATGTCTGTATTTTTTTACAGCAAATACCATGCCCAATCCCTCTCTTTCAGTGGTTGTGTAATTTTTCTCTGCTAGATTCAACTGCCTACTAGCATGGGCCACTGGAAAATCTAACTTGCTTCCTTCTATTGGTTGTGCTAACACACATCCTAAAGCATAATTTGAAGCATCCACATGGACATGAAAAATTTTATCCCATTGAGGTGTTTTCAGAATTGGGGCTGTTACCAAACAAGTTTTTAAAGTTTCAAAGGCTTGGTCACACTCCTTGGTCCACTCAAACTTTGTAATTAGGGCATATAAGGGTTTAGCTATGTCAGCAAATTTGTGTACAAATTTTCTATAGTACCCACAATGTCCCATGAAAGTTTGAAGTTCCTTTACACTTGTTGGTCTTGGAAGCTCTATTATGGCCTTTATTTTCTTCTCATCAGTTGAAATTCCATTTTTAGAGACTATGTGACCTAACATTCTTCCTTGTCTTAGAAAGAATACACATTTTTCTGGATTTAAACATACTCTGTAGGTTCTGCATTTCCTGAATATATTTTCTAAATCCTGTAAGTGATCTTGTCTTTTTAATGAAAAAGTACAAAGATCATCTACATAGATTTCCATTACCTTTCTCAGGAACTCTTTGAAGATATGACACATTAACCTCTGAAAAGTTGCTGGAGCATTGGTTAACCCAAAGGGCATAACCCTAAAAGCATAAATTCCCCATTTTGTGGAGAAGGCAGTTTTATGTTGGTCTTCCAATGCTATGGGAACCTGGTTGTATCCTGAAAAACCATCTAAAAAACTATAAACCTCCTTCCCTGCAACTCTTTCTAGAAGATGATCTGTTATAGGCAGTGGATAATTATCTCTTATAGTTGCTGCATTTACCTTTTTCAAGTTAATGCATACCCTAAGTTTCCCATTCTTTTTTGGTACCACAACTATAGGAGATATCCATTCTGTATACTCAATTTCATAGATGATTTTGGCAGCTAATAGCTTGCCAATTTCTTCCTTTATTTTAGCAGAGTATTTATCATTGAATGTGTAATGTCTCTGTTTACTAGGTTTTGCTTCAGGTGTAATAGGAATCTTATGCTCACAGATTTTAGGATCAATACCTTTCAAATCCTTATAGCTATAAGCAAACACATCCCTATAGTTTCTTGCCAAATTTCTAAGTGCCTCCTCTTCTTGAGTTGTCATGTCATCAGCCACTACAATATGTCTTTCTTCTCCCTCTTCCTGAGTGATCATGATCTTTTTGGTTTGTTCCTCATTATGATAAGCCTCTCCTTTCTTCTTCTCCCTCTTTGGTTTCCTTTTGAGAAGTAGTCTGTTTTCCACTTCATAATTCTTGAAATTTTCTGGTACATCAAACTGTTGATCTTTGTTCGTTTCCCTTGTCTTCTTCTCATCCTCCTGATTTTCTTCTATTTCCTTGTGTTTGTTTTTCTTGTATTTGCCTGAGATTTTATCCTTAATAGCATCTTCAGCTTTTACTTCCTCCAAAAATTGTGTCTTCCCTTTTTCTAATATCACTTTTTCTTCTTTGTCCTCTTCTGTTCCGGATACCTTTATCATTTGAATTCCAATGTGAAAGACATCATATCCTTCTTCATTTTGAAATTCCACTCCTACGTATTCATCACTGGCTAGATCCATGGTAGCCAAAATTTGATTCCACCCATAGAGCTCAAATTCCTCATCCTTGAATTGTTGTGGTACATAGTTCTCATCTTGTAACTTCCTTCCTTCCACACAATCCTCTCTTCTTAATCTCCTTTTCCTACTGGTAAGATTTCTTATCATATTGCACTTCCATACTGATGATTCAGTTTCTTCCTGGTCTTCCATTTCTGATTCCTCACTCAACTCTTGATTTTGATGATTTTTATACCATTCTTGAGGAGATATGTCACAGTAGTGCCCATTTCTTAGATTTACTTTGGTTATTCTTCCTTTGCTCTGCATGTATAAGCAATCATTACCACAATCTTGCACAATTTGCATTTGTCTCATGAATGGTCTTCCTAGGATAATTTCATATGAAGTGGATTGTGGGAATTCAACTATAGAAAAGGTATGTTCTATCTCTATCCCACATATGTCCACAATCACTTTTTCCCATATTCCTAGGGGTTTTTCTATGTGTCCATCTGCAAGTTGCAATCTCATTTTGGTGGGGAATAATTCATTTTTTCCCCATTTCTCCCAAGTTTGTTTAGTCATGATGGCCACTCCTGATCCACTATCCAGAATAGCTTTGGCCTGATTCTTACCAAATTGTATTTTTAAGGTTGAGTTTCCCTCTTCTCCTTCACAATATCCTCCTATCTTATCAATGGGAATATACCACAACTCCTCCATTTCCTGTAGTTGTGGGTGAAGATTTTCTGATGTTGTTTCCCATTTTTTCATTTGTTTCTGTAGGTGAGGATTTTGTTTCATTAACTCTTCCCATGTGGTCTGATAAAGAATTGTGCATCGTTTATCTATATTCACCTGGAGTGTTACTTGTGGATTTTCTTCCTTGATACTATTTCCTCTTGTTTTTGTTATCTTAGATTCCTCAACTGTTTTTTGAGAATTGTCTTCTTCCCCCATTTCGAGTTGCACTTCCCGTATGATTTGTTTACACTTCTGCATTCTTTCATGTTCTAAGTCTCGAATAGGATAAGCCATTGCATGATCAGTAGGGCTTGGTCCCTCTTGAATTCTTCCCTTGTATGCTTTTATTAGAGTGTCTAGACTTTGTGAATTTCCTATCTCCAACTAGGTTTGTGTCTTTTGAGAAGAAGTACTGTTTGATTGTTCCCTATTTTCTTCTTCAATATTTTTACTCATTTTTTGTTTCCTTTCCCATTTCCCTTTTTGTCTATTTTTCTTTACCTTTGAGATTGAACCTTCATTCTGTTCCTTAGTTGTTTTTTGTTGTTTTGTTTGTGACCTTGTTATAGCATTTACATTTACTTGGTCAATGTCACTTAATTCTTCCTGTTCCATGATACTGACTGCTTTTAGTGGTATGTTATTAGGTGTGTTTTGTTGTTTTTGAGGATTTTTTGGGCAATCCTTTATCAAATGCTCCCTGCCACAATCCTTGCAATATGGTCCTTCTATTCTTAATGTAGGAGGTTGTGGACAGTCTCTAATGAAATGATCTCCCCCACACCTATAACAAGTTATCTTTGGTCCCCCTTTGAATTGAGGTTTTTGGTTGGACATATAATTATTGGTCCCACTCTGACTCCCATAGGTATGATCCCTCTCCCAAGGGTCCTGCAACTTCACTGAACCAGTGGGAAGTCTTTCCCACCGGCATGGTATGGCCACTTGGGGGATCCGCTATTGGTATGATTTGGATGGCCTGCAACTCTTTTGGTCTTTCATTTGTCTCCGGCATAATTGGTAAACTTTCTAAATCCACCACTTGCTGGCTCGTTCCTGCTTGAGAGCTTGTTTCTGCAGCCTCATCCATGTTGAAGAATTCGCTGCCGGTTTTGTGAGAATATATGAATGAATGTTAACATTGCAATGGACACAAAATGACACTGTCCCCGTTACAACATTAACTTGATGAATTGTGATGTGGTTAGTGGGTTAGTGAGTGTGTGTATGATCGTGAGTACAATGTGTGGTTAGTGGATGACAATTCTTATGTGATATTTGAGGTGATTAGGTGTGGTGTGGATTCAGTTTGTATGCGGGGATGATTTCACAATGGGATCAGGTGGTTTATTACATGGTTTAGGCTGCCACACACAGTGGATGACTGTTGTTTTTTATTTTGCGGAGACTCTAATGGGCTCGATCAGAATGTCTACTTGGAAATGAGGCTTTTTAGGGACCCATTTACTAGTGATTCTACCCGTGCTCAAAGAAGAATAGGTGTTTTTGTGTGTCAAATGAGAGTGGGATTCAGCTGTTCGTGTGAGTGAATCTTGTTGTGCACGGTGTGGTCTCTGCGTAGCTATTTGAGCCCGCAAGCAAGCCTTAGGCACCTAGATTTTCCTTGATTGTGGGTCAACCTTCATCGACTTCTCGGGTACCCATATAGACTTTACTTTCATAGGAGAATTTTTGAAACACTTCTTATTAGTGTCCTGTAATTGATCACTAATATGAAGTTGAGCCACTGGTTGTGACTTGACCGCGATAGGATGCTCGCCTTTCCGTACCCTCATTTGTTTTGGTAGCTGGGACACCTTGCTTTGTACTTTCTTTTGGCTTCGAGCATAGGTAGTCTACTTCTTCTGCATTTTATCTGCCTCTGGTTGCTGCATCCCGATGGCCTTTGGAAAAGAAGGGAGTTCCATCGTATCCTTGACTTCTTTGTTGAGATAATCATCCCTCTACATCACATAGTTTTGGACAAGAATAGCATGGTCATCTTCATGTGTACTCCTGGAAGGACAAGGAGTTTGTGCCTTTCCTATTTCCTTGAGTGCTTCATTCTCTAATTCAAGTGTAATGCGGTTTCGATATACCCAGACCTGAAGAAGTCCACTTCTTAGGTTTATGTTGATTGCATGATCATAGATCCAATCTTGACCCAAGACAAGACTAGAGTTTGTGCCTTTCCTATTTCCTTGAGTGCTTCATTCTCTAATTCAAGTGTAATGCGGTTTCGATATACCCAGACCTGAAGAAGTCCACTCCTTAGGTTTATGTTGACTGCATGATCATAGATCCAGTCTTGACTACATGATCATAGATCCAGTGAGATCCTCATCTTGACACACTAGTACTTTAACTTTCATTACAACACCTTGAATTTAGAGGGGAAGTTCCACCTCGCCTGTGCAAGGGGTTTCCACACCTCCCAACCCTATGAGATATGCTTCCACAGGATTGACATTTAAGTTCAATTCTCGAAAGTAAGAAAGTTTAACCGCACTAGTGGCTGCACCTGAGTCAATCAAGGCTCTTATAGTCCTTGCACTCTTTCCTTGTCCTATCTCTAAGGTTACAAAAGGATGTCGGTCAATTATTCTATGAGAGCTAATACCTGAAACCTCACACATAGCCATATGATATCCTTGAGCTGCATAGGCATCCGACCTAGGCTGATCTCTACCCTGTCTCCTCAATTTCATTCTTCGGATGTGTTCCAATGCTTCTGCCTGTGCCTCTTCTCGAATTCGCTTTTCCTCTTCTTTACGTTTCTTTGCAGTATTGAGTCGATTTAACATCTCCTCCATGAGGGGTTCCTGATATAACTTGACTCTGACATCCGCTAATGTAACTAGGAAGAACATCACCTTCTAGTGTAGCTAATTGAATTGCTCCACTCGTGGAGATCCTATTGATAATCATGGGTCCATAGCCTCTCTTCTATAATTTCCGTGCATGTTGCTTCAAGGTGTAGACCAAAACTAGGTCTCCTACTTTTAAGCCCTTATCCTTCACATGTGTGTCAAAATATGCTTTTTGCCTCTTCTTGGCTGCATAAATTCCTGCTGCAGCCCTCAATCGTGTTTCACCTAGATCAAAGATCCTTGAAGAGAGCTCATGGCCTGTCCAATCATGCTCTTGTGCTACTTTCAATGTAGGTATCAAGAAGTCCAATGGTAGCACAACATTTTGGCCAAACACCATCTGAAAGGGGGTGGCTTGGAGTACCGTTTTATAAGCAACTCTATAAGCCCAAACAGCATGGTGTAGCTGTTTGTCCCAATCAGAGCATTTATTATGCACTAATTTCGTCAGTACATAGCATAGAATCTTATTTGTGCTCTCAGCCTGACCATTAGCTTGTGGGTGATAGGGGGAAAACTTCTTGTGTGTCACCAAGAACTCTTGAAGAATATTTCCAATGACTTCATTTAAGAAGTTAGTTCCTCTATCACTTACTAACTCTATAGGTAGCCCGTATCTAGTGAACACATTCTCAAATAAGAACTTAGCGGTCGTCTAGGCATCATTCTTTATCGTAGCCTTAACCTCTACCCACTTGATTAGATAATCAATGGCCACGATGATATATTCAGCATGTGAACCCTTAGTTGGGGGATTAATAGGACCTAGAAAGTCTATTCCCCACTTAGAGAATGCACGTCCACCCATCATAGGTTTCAGTGGCATCTCATCTTTGCGTATAGGATACTGAGTTCGCTGACAGACATCACACCTCTTCACTCACCCGATCTGGTCCAAAATGTCCTCCTGCCACACCTTGGTGAGCAGTTTCCAATATCTTGAGGTATTTGCTCTCATGCACACATAATCTGAGGTAACCATCTTTTACCACGCTTGTATAGATTATCACCAATGAGTGAGTAATCTAGGGCTTCTTGTTCTAAACTTCTTTTTCTAGCCAAAGTCATGTCTTGAGGGAATGTTTTCATCCTCAGGAAGGCTACTAGTGGTTCACTCCAATCTGGTACTAGAGACACTTGATAAAGTGTAGCGTGTTCCATAGGTGGTCTAATACAACAGAATGGGCATTCCTTACACAACCTATGAACATCTGCTTCCATGGTTGGCCAATGCACTCCAAGTCTCCTTAGTGTCTGTAGGGTTTGTTGCCTCGAGTAGCCATTTAGCATACTCATCCTCTTCCACACAACAAGCCAATATCCCTTGATCTGTATGCTTGTACATACTTCTTGCCATGATCTGGTATTTTTGGGCTTTTACTCTCTCTCTATCTTGAGTGTTTATGACTGCGTGATTAGGCCCGTATGTCAACACTGGCGCTAATGTCTTAGCCCACTGAGGTACAACTTCCAAATTAAACAAGTAAGCATCAGGAAGGTCATCTGATTCTCATTGTGGGGCCTCTCCAGATGTGAGCCTAGAGAGATGGTCTGCTCTCAAATGAGTTTTGCCTTTCTTTACCACTACCTCAAAGTCATATTCCATTAGTAAGAGAAACCATCTTACTAATCTACCTGTGTTGCATGGCTTGTTGACGAGATATAACAATGCTTGATGGTCAATAAAAAATTTAAACTTATTTGCAAGCAAATAGTGTCTAAACTTCTTAATCGCATATACCATGCCTAATCCTTCTCTCTCAGTGGCGGTGTAATTCTGTTCAGCTGCATTTAGCTGTCTACTAGCATAGGCAATTGGAAGATCCATATTACCTTCGCCCGTAGGTTGTGCTAGCACACATCCGATTGCATAGTTGGATGCATCCACATGCACATGGAAAGGTTTGTTCCAATCTGGTGTTGTTAAGATTGGTGCTGAGCATAATCGACATTTAAGCTCATTGAAGGAGTTTTCACATTCTTCAGTCCACTCAAAGTTAGTCAAAAGTCCGTACAGAGGCTTTGCAATGATGGCATACATGTGTATAAAATGTCGGTAATAACCACAATGCCCCATGAAAGCTTGTACTTCCTTGACATTCTTTGGCCTAGGTAGTTCTGCGATGGCTCTCACTTTCTCTTCGTTAGTGGATATGGCGTTCTTTGACACTATGTGTCCTAGAATCTTGCCTTGCCTGACCATGAAAACACACTTTTCTGGGTTCAGGCATACTTGATATTCTCTACATTTGTCAAAGATTTGCTTGAGTTCAGGTATATGTGTCTGTCTAATGTTGGAATGAGCACAAAGATCATCAACATAGACTTCCAAATTCTTCCTCAAGAATTCTTTAAATACATGACACATCAATCTTTGGAAAGTAGCAGGAGCATTGGTAAGCCCAAATGGCATTACTCGAAAAGCAAATATGCCCCACTCTATGGCAAAAGCTGTCTTATGCTGATCTCCTGGGGCAATGGCTACTTGATTGTAGCTAGAAAACCCATCAAGGAAGCTGTACACTTCCTTGCCTGCTACTCTCTCCAAGAGATGCTCAGTGATAGGAAGTGGATAGTTATCTCGAATAGTGGTTGCATTAACCTTCTTCAAGTTAATGCACACACATAGCTTTCCATTTTTCTTGGGCACCACTACAATGGGGGATACCCACTTAGTGTGCTCAATTTCATAAATAAATCCAGCTTCCACTAGATGATCTATCTCTTCTTTGATCTTGGCAACATAATTATCATTGTATGTGTATGGATTTTGCTTAGAGGGTTTGGCATCTGAGGTCATGGGGATAGTGTGTGAGCATATGTCAGGGTCCACACCTTTCAAGTCCTTGTAACTCCAAGCGAATACATCACTGTATTCTCTTAGCAAGGCTATCAACTCTTGCTCTTCTTGTTCTTTCAGGTCATGTCCTATGTAAGTGCATCTCTCTTCTCCTTCTTCTATGGCCACCACTATTTTCTTGGTGGTTTCTTTGTTATCATAGGCCTCTCCTGATTGTGCCTCGCGTTTAGGCATTCTTATCATGACTCTCCTATCATCTATTTCATACTTCTTAAAATTTTCCGGGACCTCAAACAAAGATTCTTCTTCTTCTTGTGTGACTTGTTTCTTCTTCCTCTTCTTGCCTTCACTCTTGGTGGCCACTTGTGTGGTTAACCTCACATCATTAGTAGGCTCTTCGTGTCTCTGTGGGTGAAATTCTACTTCATAGAAGTATTCTTCATCTGATGCAAAAGGTGGGTCCATAGTGATTGACTCTAAGTCCGAGTCACTTGCATCCTCAAATGCATCAGGGCTAGGTTCGCATTCTTCTAGAACTGCATCTCCCATGATTGGCTCTATGGAGAAAATTGAAATGTCATAGCCATCCTCATCACAGTGGGGTGTCCATTATTCTTCATTGATGGCTACATCCATTGTTGCTAAAATTTCTGCCCAGTCGTGAGGTTCAAATTCTTCGTGAGGGAATACTATATGTGCATACGCCGGGTCTTGAATTGATCTATGGGTTTCCTTCACACCTATCTCTCTGGCCTTTTCTCTCTTCTCTTCTTCTACTGCTACTTTACACATCCATAAGTGGGTGTCTTCATGCATCCATGAGGATCCTGATCCTATGGAGTGCACTGACTCTACATCATCTTTGGCTCTATGGATGGGATTCCATTAGATAGGAGGGACATCTCTATGAGAGTAATATTTGAGATTCACTTTGGTCGTAATACCTAAGTGTTGCAAATACAAGGAATTGGTTCCCCACTCCTGTACCACTTGCAACTTTCGCATAAATGGTCTTCCCAAAATCATCTCATAGGCATGGTTCTTTCTAAAATCACATATGGCAAAAGTATGCTCGAACTCAACACCACATGTGGTGAGAGTTATGTTAGTGTAATTCACAAGCCTACACATTTGGCTTGATGGATGCATTGAAGTCCATACACCTATGGAGAAGCATAAGAACTATTGCTAGTGATTTATTACCACTTTATCTCTTTGTAAAAGTCAAATTGACTTGGAATCTTTTGTAAACACCTACCAAAAGGATTCGTGGAAAACGTTGATGGAGAAAGTAAATCTCCAAAAGAATAAGCTATCCTTGATGTTAGACCACCTCTATATCAAGAATAACTTCAGACTCCACTTGATTTTGGAAAACAATTATCAAACTATCAAGAAATTGATCAACTGTGAAAAATTACTTCTCAGAAAAAGTCTGCTATAGATTAATCACTCATTGACTAATCATTCATGTAAAGTTTTTTATAAAACTTTGTAGAATGTGTCGCCTAGAGGTTGCACACCTTCTCCAAGTCAAATCACTTCAAATGCTTGAGTAGATTGTGAGAAATGACTCAAACACTTTACCTATGTCTAAAACTGCATCTCTGTAATGACGACTTTGACATCTGTAACTTCTAAGCTATGGTTCTCCCAAACTATAGCCCGTTTAATCAAATGCTTTTAGCCATAGACGGCTTACCTCTCAACTTAAATTTTGAGTCCTCATTTGTGTAAAACTTTACACTATGCATTGAGCACTGTCCATTTCTTTGACCATCGAATCTGCGCCTGTTTCAAAAGACACTCAGAACTTTCTTACATATGAATGTTCCTATTTAAAATTCTCTCAGCCTGTTTGCAATTGGACTCTCAAACTTTAGCCATAGATGGATTAACTATGGACTTAGATGTGTACAAAAGGATTTCTCATAAGATTAAGCACAGAAGGAGAATTAGAGAAAAGATCGATGCGCCATTCTCTGAAAAACTTTCTCTTATCTTAACTCTTCATACATCTGATGGATGATACATACAATGTTCATCATCTACTCATCTATATTTCATCTCATGCTCTCTTATGCTTACAATAGGACTATAAGCATGTACTTATATACACATACAAGTCCTAATTCGTCATTACTTCAAGTATATTGAAGTATATACAGAACTAATGTACATATGATTTAAAGAACTTTGCTATCTGAATCTTTTCTTCATTCCATGAAGTTGATCTTCAATCTTTTCTTCATTACTTTACTTCTAGCCTTTATGTAATCACTAATTGTTGATTGTTTTGCTCCAACAGCTCCCCCTCAATCATCAATTGTGATTACCTGCATCTTCTTTATTCCTGCCATATCTTTAAACCTCTGCAACTTTGGTCCATCCAAACTTTTGTCATCATATCTGCAGTTGATCTTTTGTAGGAGTATGCATGACTTCAATTTCTTTATCAATAACCTTCTCTCTGAAAAAATGATACTGAATTTCAATATGTTTAGTTCTAGCATGAAACATAGGATTTGCTGCCAAGTATAAAGAGCTCATATTGTCTCCACAAATAATAGGAGTACTCTGAACAACATCAAAACTCTTCATAAGTGTCTTTAGCCATATTACTTCCTTTGCAGCTTCCACCATGCCTTTGTATTCTGCTTCTATAGATGATAAAGCAACTATATGTTGCTTCTTAGAACACCATGAGATTAGCTTATCTCCCACATAACACAAATATCCATGTGTTGATCTTCTATCATCAGAATTACTTGCCCAATCTGCATCACTGTATATCTTGACCCTTGTATCTGAAGTAAAACCATAATACACTCCTTCTTTAAGTGTGCCCTTGATGTATCTAAGTACTCTTTGTCCTGCAATCCAATGTTCCTTTCTAGGACAATGCATGAATTGAGATAGGACTCCAACTGCATATGATAAATCAGGCCTTGTTAATGTAGCATAAATCAAGCTACCCACCAAACTCTGATAGAGCTTCATATCTTTGAATTCCTCTCCACCATATCTAGTCAATCTATGATTCACTTCCATTGGAGTTGGTGCTATCCTGCAATCTTCCATTTTAAATTTGATTAGCAAATTTTTCAGATACCTTTCTTGAGTCACATATACTCCATGTTGAGTATATGAAATCTCCATTCCCAAAAAGAATGAAAAATTTCCCAAATCACTGATTTTGAATTCTCTTTCCATCTGTTTCTTAATCATGTGTATAACTTTATCATCTGTTCCTGTAAGTATTATGTCATCAACATAAATACAAACATAAATAAAGCCATCCTCACTTGCTTTTACTAGCAAGCTACTATCTGCCTTTGATGCTTGAAATCCAAGTTCCTTTAAGAACTTTACAAGCCTATAATTCCATGCCCTTGGGGCCTGCTTCAACCCATACAAAGCTCTCTTGAGCTTACACACATAATTTGGATACACAATCTTTGAAACCATCTGGTTGTTCCATGTAGACTTCATCTGAAATGTAACCATTCAAAAAAGCATTTTTAACATCTAATTGAGATAATTTCCAACCTTTGCAAGGAGCAATTGCTATGAGTGTCCTGATGGTTGTCATCTTTGCCACAGGACTATAAGTCTCATCATAGTCCACTCCATATGTCTGTGCATATCCCTTCACAACAAGTCTAGCTTTGTAACTAGACACACTTCCATCTGCAAACCTTTTTGTTTTGTAAACCCACTTACATCCAATGATTTTCTGGCTATTAGGTTTAGGAACTAGATCCCATGTTTGATTTTCCATCAATGCATCATGCTCCTCTTGCATAGCTTCTTCCCAATTCTTCTTCCCTTTGGCTTCATCATATGTAGATGGATCTTCATCTGCTTTTACCATGTAAGCATAATCCTTGGTAGTCAAAAATGAAGTATCATAGCTATACCTTGTAGGTTGCCATTTATGCCTAGATGACCTTCTGATTTCTGCACTTCTTGAAGTTTCTGGTTCATCACATTCTGGATCAAACCTTGGCCTTTCTTCAACTTCAACTTGTACTTCATTATTCTCATCTTCATCAAATATTTGAATCTTTGATTTACCTTTCTTTTGATCCACCACTTCTTCAACATCTGCATGCACATTAAGTTACCTGCATACCAAGTGCCTTGCTCATCAAATGTAACATCCTTGGACACAAGGAATTGCTTTGTGGATGGACTCCACAACCTATAACCCATCTGCTTGTCATCATAACCAATGAATACATACTTCTCTGCTTTAGGTTCCAATTTATGCCTCAATTGAGATGGCACATATGCATATGCCAAACAACCAAATATTTTACAATGATCCAAGGTAGGTCTCTTACCCCACCAAGCTTCATATGGTGTCATACCCTGCAAAGATTTACAAGGTAACCTATTGACCAAATATGTGGCTGTGTTTACAGCCTCAGCCCACAAATAATTAGGACAATTTTTCTCCTTCATCATGGATCTTGCAAACTCAACAAGAGTTCTATTTCTTCTCTCTGCTACCCCATTTTGTTGAGGAGAGTACCTGCAAGTAACCTCTCTCTTTATACCTGCATTCCACAAGTAATCACTAAACTCATTAGAGAAATACTCTCCCCTCCATCTGACCTTAACCTCTTTAATTTCTGACTTGTAATTCTTTCTGCATATGCATGATAGTGTTTAAATGTATTAAACACTTCTGACTTGTCTTTGATCACATAGATTGTAATCCATCTGGTAGCATCATCAACATATATGACATAATATCTTGAACCATTTATACTAAAATCCTTTGAAGGACCCCACACATCTATATGTACCAATTCAAGTCTTTCTGTATACATAAAACCATGCTTATTGTATGATTGCTTATGAGCCTTACCTAACTGACATGCTTCACACCTGTATGTCATGTGTTGACCTGCAATGTTAGGCAATCCAAGTACTGAACCATTGCTTATCATTTCTTTGATACCTCTCTCATTAAAATTTCCAAGTCTTTTGTGCCAAAGATCCAACTCTGATACCTTTTGCTCTCCATATGCAAACATAGCATGTCCAACATTTCCTTGTACCTTTAATCTGAAGAGCCTTCCTTCCTTCTTCCCTGTAACAATCTGTTTATACCCTTGACTAGGGTCTTGAACATAAAATCCATCATTAGTGAACCTTACCTCATACCCTTTTTCCACAATTTGTCCTACACTGATCAAATTCTTTGGAATTGTAGGAACATACAGAACCTTACTCAAAAGAGTGCTTCCATCTTTGGCTTTGACTGAACCAATTGACTTTACTTTGTGCTTTGTATTATCACCTGTTTGAACTGTATGATTAATTGCATTATGATCTAGATCAGTCATCAAAGCAATGTTTCCACTCAGATGATTGCCACATCCTGAGTCAATATAAAATACTCTCATGTCTTCATGTGAGGCTTCACATGTTGCATTCATAATGAGAGTCGAATCTTCTTTCTGATCTGATGCATAATTGTAGTAGGTGTTATTATAGGATTGATTTTGGAAGCTTCTTCCTCCACCTCTTCCAAAAGAATTCCTACCACCTCTACCTCTGAAGTTTCCTCTCTGATATTTACCACCTCTTCCTCTTTGATTAAAGTTCTGATTAAAATTACCATAGCTTTGATTATTATGCCAACAATCATGAGATAGATGATTGGTCTTACCACATATCCAACAAGCTCTGACATTATCTTTGTTATTTTTGCCTCTTCCTCTACTTCTGCCACTTCCTCTTCCTCTTAGGAAGTTTGCTTGACTTGGAGTACCTTCATCTTCAACTGATTGTTGTTTTCCTTTGCTAGCTTTCTTCTTGTCTTTAGAATACATTGCATGACCTGCACTCTTATCAACATCTCCTTTGATATCATTCTCAAAAGTTAGCATATGTCCTAACAATTGATTCAAATCAGGAGTGAAATGATCTAATGAAAGTTCTGTAGACAAAATAAAAGGCTTCCACTTCTCATCTCCTCTTAGCCCTGTGAGAATTTGTCTTACCAATTTGTCTTCTTCAATATCTTCATCCACTGCACCTAAAGAATCTGCAATGTCCTTCATCTTTGTCACATAATCAGATATTGATTGTGAAGCCTTTTTCTTGAAAGTAGTAAACTCTACCCATAATGAAGCTTTCCTTGATTTGGTTGTGTTCTGGAAATGCTCTTCCAAAGCATTTCAAATGTCACTTGCACTTTCAAGTCCTCTGATATGAGGAAGCAAATAATCATTAACTGCCATGTAAATTATGCTCCTTGCTTGAGCATCCTTCTTCATCCAAATCTTTATATCTGCAAGCTCCTCCCTAGTTGGAACACTAGGATCTTTAGATTCTGGCTTTTCTTCCTCTCGTGTTATGTATCCCATCAGATCTTTGCTCATAAGATGAGCTTCCATTCTCATAGACCAAGCTGGATAGTTCTCTCTATCCAACTTTTCAATTTGGAGACTATCTCCCATCCTTGCTTCACCTGTAGTCTCAAATCTTTAGTCCTTATAAAGAATGAATGTACCTTAGCTTCGAATGTTGCTCCTTCTGATCCTTTTGATAACCTTTATGTGTCTTCCTACAATCTTTCTTCACACTTTATTCTTTTGAACCTTCGAGATGTAAAGTTTGTATGTCTGCAGCAGTCGGAGTCTTCCTTTCCTCAAATTTGATACTTCCTGCTGTGATACCACTGATGGAGAAAGTAAATCTCCAAAAGAATAAGCTATCCTTGATGTTAGACCACCTCTATATCAAGAATAACTTCAGACTCCACTTGATTTTGGAAAACAATTATCAAACTATCAAGAAATTAATCAACTGTGAAAAATTACTTCTCAGAAAAAGTTTGTTGCAGATTAATCACTCATTGACTAATCATTCATGTAAATTTTTCAATAAAACTTTGTACAATGTGTTGCCTAGAGGTTGCGCACCTTCTCCAAGTTAAATCACTTCAAATCCTTGAGTAGATTGTGAGAAATGACTCAAACACTTTACCTATGTCTAAAACTGCATCTCTGTAATGACGACTTTGACATCTGTAACTTCTAAGCTATGGTTCTCCCAAACTATAGCCCGTTTAATCAAATGCTTTTAGCCATAGATGGATTACCTCTCAACTTAAATTTTGAGTCCTCACTTGTGTAAAACTTTACACTATGCACTGAGCACTGTCCATTTCTTTGACCATCGAATCTGCGCCTATTTCAGAAGACACTCAGAACTTTCTTACATATGAATGTTCCTATTTAAAATTCTCTCAGCCTGTTTGCAATTGGACTCTCAAACTTTAGCCATAGATGGATTAACTATGGACTTAGATGTGTACAAAAGGATTTCTCATAAGATTCAGCACAGAAGGAGAATTAGAGAAAAGATCGATGCGCCATTCTCTGAAAAACTTTCTCTTATCTTAACTCTTCATACATCTGATGCATGATACATACAATGTTCATCATCTACTCATCTATATTTCATCTCATGCTCTCTTATGCTTACAATACGACTATAAGCATGTACTTATATACACATACAAGTCCTAATTTGTCATTACTTCAAGTATATTGAAGTATATACAGAACTAATGTACATATGATTTAAAGAACTTTGCTATCTGAATCTTTTCTTCATTCCATAAAGTTGATCTTCAATCTTTTCTTCATCTCTTTACTTCTAGCCTTTATGTAATCACTAATTGTTGATTGTTCTACTCCAACAAATGTTAGCTCTTTGATTGAAGGAATATCTCCTAGGATATAGGAGCTTGATCATAGGGAGCCAAAAGTTTGAATTTGAATTCAAATTTTTACTCACTCTCTATAAAAGAGGTCATGAAAAAGTCGGGGTTAGAACTCATCACTCATGAGCTTCTCATTACTGATTCTGAGTGCGTGTGAGGACTACACTCCAGCCCACACCTATCTAAACCATTAGGCAATGACATTCATGCCTTTTGATATTGTATACAAGTGTTCATTAATACATACTTCCTCATTGTTCATTTTTGAGTTCTCTGTCATACTACTTAAAAGCCTATCAACTTGTGGAGTGCATATCTCGGTCAAATCTTCACGAAATCCAATGATCTAAAGCTTAAAGGCTTCAGCTTGAAGTTATCTACATGCTATCAAAATCTGAGGAGATTCTATTCAGCCATTTCAGAGAAATTTGCATCGAGGTGATCACTAGTCAAAGTCTGCTACAGTCCTAAAAAATCGAGGGTATAGCTTTACTTGCTAAATTTATTTCTCTTAGCATAATTTATCTTTTTACATCTTTCCACTTGGAATAGTTAGCTTCGTAAGCTAATTAGATACCTCTAGAAGGAATTTTTCCAATTCTTACTATGCTAGTCATACTGAGCAAAAGATCCAGCATGTGTCAAGACATAAATAGAAGGTTTTCTTGAGATTTTGAGTTTCAAAGTTATCTATTTTGATTCAATCATTACACACATCACTTCCAAAGTACATAGGCTATTTTATGGTGTCATTGGAAAGCTAAGAAGGTCTATTCATCAACTCTAAAGCATCAGAGGGCTGGTACAAAGCAGGTTTTGGTAGTACCTACTCAATCTCCTGGAGTGTCCATCCATCTTTCCCAATAGTGGTATCAGAGCAAACTAAGGTAAAATGGAAGATGATTTTCCTTCATTTATTGATAAATTGGACAGGAACAACTATTAGGCATGGTCTCTGAGGATGAAGACCTACTTACAAGGAAGGAGTCTCTATGGATACATCTCAGGAGATGAGGAATTTCCCTCATTCAAAACAAGAGGATTGCCAACAAAGGAAGAACATGAAAATCTCAACACATGGTGTGCTAAGGATGCATTGGCAAGGTCTTATTTACTCAACTCCATCTCTGATTTTCTTTTGCCACATATTAGAAATTGTAAGACATCCCAAGAGACTTGGGAAACCTTGTCATCTTATTTTTCCTCCAACACAAGGGCTAGGAAAAATCAGTTGTGGATTGAATTCACAACATTAAGGAAGTAACCTAAGCAAGCTGTTTCAGAATTTGTGACCAAGATTAAAGATGTAGCAGATCAATTAGCAAGCATAGGAGGAGAGATTGAAGAAGAGTAGATTGTAAGGCAAGTGATCAATGGGATCAAGGCTGATGATAAATGGGAAAGCTTCACCACTGCCATGGACCTTTACATGGACATGCAAATCCCAGATCTTACAACTCTCATGGGACAATTGTTCACTCATGAAGCAAAGCTCAACAAGAATGGAGATACATCCAAAGGTAATAACTCTTCTGCCCTATATATAGATAAAAAGTCTAAAGATAAAGGCAAGAGCAAGAAGGTGGAAGATGAAGGCTCTACCTCCCAAGCCAACTATGTAGGGAGAGGTAGATCATCAAGAGGAAGGGGCAGAGGAGGTAAGCAAGGTAGGGGGAGATCCCATGCAACATTTGTGGTTTATCAAATCATACTACAGATGAGTGTTTCAAGAATTACAAGAATCAAAGAGGAAGAGGATACCAAAGAGGTGGATACTCACAGTCAAGAGGTAGATTCAACCATCACCAAGGCTACAACAACAATTACAACAATAATTACAATGGCAACTACCAAGGAGGATTCAAATCCAGAAAGGACTACAACAACTATAGAGAGGAGCATGATGACTCTCTTCTGATCATGAACATGACTTCAAAATCAGGTACAAATGATGACCACCTATTCTACATTGACTCAGGATTCTCAAATCATGTGGCTAGCAATGTAGCACTACTCTCTGATCTTGAGGAACCAAAAGGTAAGCATCAATTCCAAACAGGTGATGACACCAAGCACTCAGTAGTTAAAGTTGGAAATGTTAAGACTTGTGATGGAAATCAGAACTTGTTGAGCAGGGTACTCTATGTACCAAGCATTACCAAAAATTTGATGAGTGTTGGACAGATTGTGGAGAAAGGTTTGCATGTTAGATTCAATCAATATGGAGCATTTGTGGAGGATCCAAGACATGGGTTCAAGAGAATTTCTAAAGGAGAAAAATCAGGTAGACTTTTTACTTTTGAGTTAGAAGACACAAAGAATTATATTGCACTATACTGTTATAAAGATCAAACACTTTCACAGTTTGAGATTTGGCACAAAAGATTAGGGCATATAGGAGAAAGAACCTTGAAGCAAATATGCAGGGACCAATGTGTGCTTGGAATACCTAATGTATCCAAGCAACATATGATTTTTTATAAGTGTGGTGCCTGTCAATTTGGGAAGTCTCACAGGTTACCCTTCTCAAGAAAAGGTTACATGCATGAAGACTACCTAGAGCTTGTCCATACAGATGTATGGGGACCAAGCAAAGACCCCTCAGTCTCAGGATCAAGGTACTATGTATCTTTTATTGATGATTATAGCAGATGGACTGTATTGTACTTCATGAAGCACAAGGATGAGGTGTTTAATTGCTTTAAAAATTATCTTGCACTTGTTGAAAATCAGACAGGAAAGAATTTGAAGAGGCTAAGGTTAGATGGAGGAGGTGAGTACTTCTCCAATGAGTTTGAAAACTTCTTGCAGGATAGAGGCATCAAAAGAGAAATAACCACAAGGTATTCTCCTGAATAGAATGGGGTAGCTGAGAGAAGAAATAGGTTGATTGTTGAAACAGCTAGGTCTATGTTGAATGAGAAAAAATTACCTAACTATCTATGGGCAGAAAGTGTTTCAACTGCCACTTATCTCATAAACAGGTTACCATCTAAATCCCTTGATGGGATGACACCCTATGAAGCATGGCATGGTAAGAGACCCTCACTAGACCATTGCAGGATATTTGGATGTGTAGCATATGTACACATTCCTTCTCAGATAAGAGGTAAGCTAAACCCAAAGGCTGAAAAGTGCATCTTTATTGGATATGATCTAAATAAAAAAGGTTACAGGTTTAATAACTCTACCAATAAGGGATTCATGGTGAGTAGAGATGTTGTCTTTGATGAAAATGATTCTTGGTATGAGAATGAATGCAGGAAGGTTAAATTACCCTATGATTTGGAAGAGGAGTTTCCAAGACTTGCAAAAGAAGAACCTACTCAGAATGAAGACTCAAGTTCAGATGATGAAGAAACTATCAACCTTGAAGAGTTCAAGGCATGGAAGTCCAAAGGCAAAATGAAGATGAAGAAGCTTGAAGACATACCTGAATCTTCAACTTAATCAATCAGAAGATCACGAAGAGAAAGCAAAAAACCTATCAGATATGGGTATGATACATCTCTTGTTACTAAACACTCTGTCTATCTTGCCAAAGATTTGTCAATTGAAGAACCAAGATCATATGAAGAAGCCGTAACCAAGACAGAATGGAAAGAAGCTATGGTGAGGAGATTGAAGCACTCAAGGAAAGTGATACATGGGAGTTAGTACCAAAGAAGGACTCCATGAAGGTAATAGGATCCAGATGGATCAATAAACTTAAAAGAAATTCTAATGGCACAATTAATAGGTACAAAGCCATATTGGTAGCCAAGGGTTTTGCACAAACCCAAGGCATTGATAATGAAGAGACATTCTCACCGGTGGCCAAGATGCCAACTATCAAAGTGTTGGTAAGTGTGGCTGCATCAAAAGATTGGAATATGTACCAATTGGATGTCAAGAATGCTTTCTTGAATGGATGGATTTCAGAGGAGGTATATATGTCACAACCTCCTGGCTATGAGGACCCTAAGAAAGTAACATATGTTTGCAAATTAAAAAAGGCTTCATATGGATTGAAGCAGGCACCTAGGGCATGGAATTACAAGTTAACTACATACCTCCAAGACCACGGTTTTGTCATGAGCAAGGCAGATACTTCTCTATTCATCAGGAGAAGTAATACAGAGGTAATACACCTTTGTGTTTATCATAGTTGATGACATCATACTTATAGGTAATGATGTCAATGGAATAAGACAAATCAAGAGCCAAATGATGAAGGAGTTCAAGATCAATGATCTTGGTCTATTGAAGTATTTTCTTGGGCTTCAGATAGTCTATACTAACTCAAGAATATACATTACTCAGAAAAAATATATACAGGACATGTTGAAGAAGTTTCACTTGCAGGATGCCAAAGTAGCAAGTACTCCAATGGAGGTAAACTTAAAATTATGTGCCCATGAAGGTGATGAAGTTAATGACATTACAGGTTATCAAAGTATGGTGGGTAGGTTGAGCTATGCTACCTTAACAAGGATAGATATTGCATATGGAGTTAGTGTGCTAAGTCAGTTTATGCACAAGCCAAGGATACCTCACTTAGAGGCTGCTAAGAGAATCTTGAAGTACCTCAAGGGTACATAACATCATGGTTTGTATTTTCCTTACACTTCAGACATTGATATCAAGATCTATTCAGATGCAGATTGGGCAGGATGCAAGGATGATAAGAGGAGCACTTCTGGATACATTTCTTTTGCAGGTGACAAACCAATTTCATGGTCTTCAAAGAAGCAACCTACTGTTGCTTTGTCTTCTACAGAGGCAGAGTATAGAGGACTGGCTAATGCCACACAAGAAGCCATTTGGATTAAGCTTTTGTATACAGAATTGGATTTATATATTAGCGCACCAATCATCTTTGGAGATAATACAAGTTCACTTCACCTTGCAGCTAATCCTATCTATCATGCTAGGACCAAACATATAGAGGTCCATTACCATTATGTGAGGGAGAAGTTGTTAAGCAAGGACATTCCACTAACCTATGTATCAACCAACATGCAATGTGCAGATTTGTTGACTAAAGCTTTGGATGGAACCAAACTTTGCAGATTCAAAGCAATGATTGGATTGCAGGATATACATGAAGATTGAAGATGAAGACCAAACCAAAATGTTTTGCTTGAGGGGGATCTGTTAGTATAATTCACAAGCCTACACATTTGGCTTGATGGATGCATTGAAGTCCATACACCTATGGAGAAGCATAGGAACTATTGCTAGTGATTTATTACCACTTTATCTCTTTGTAAAAGTCAAATTGACTTGGAATCTTTTGTAAACACCTACCAAAAGGATTCGTGGAAAAAATTAGCTCTTTGATTGAAGGAATATCTCCTAGGATATAGGAGCTTGATCATACGGAGCCAAAAGTTTGAATTTGAATTCAAATTTTTACTCACTCTCTATAAAAGAGATCATGAAAAAGTCGCGGTTAGAACTCATCACTCGCGAGCTTCTCATTACTGATTCTGAGTGTGTGTGTGAGGACTACACTCCAGACCACACCTATCTACACCATTAGGAAATGACGTTCATGCTTTTTGATATTGTATACAAGTGTTCATTAATACATACTTTCTCATTGTTCATTTCTGAGTTCTCTGTCATACTACTTAAAAGTCTGTCAACTTGTGGAGTGCATATCTCGGTCAAATCTTCACCAAATCCAATGATCTAAAGCTTCTTGGATTCAACTTGAAGTTATCTACATGATATCAAAATTTGAGGAGATTATATTCAGCCATTGCAGAGAAATTTGCATCGAGGTGATCACTGGTCAAAGTCTATTACAGTCCTATAAAATCGGGGGTATAGCTTTAGCATAGTTTATCTTTTGACATCATTACACTTGGAATAGTTAGCTTGCTAAGCTAGTTAGATACCCCTAAAAGGAATTTTTCCAATTCCTACTGTGTTGGTCATATTGAGCAAAAGATCCAGTAGTTGTCAAGACATAAATAGAAGGTTTTCTTGAGATTTTGAGTTTCAACGTTATCTGTTTTGATTCAATCATTACACACATCACTTCCAAAGTACATAGGCCATTTTATGGTGTCATTGGTAAGCTAAGAAGGTCTACTCATCAAATCTAAAGCATCAGAGGGGCTGGTACAAAGCAGGTTTTGGCAGTACCTACTCAATCTCCTGGAGTGTCCATCCATCTTTCCCAACAAGTTATTCCTTCTAGTAGCCCTAAGGGTCTTTCAATGTGACCATCAGCCATCTGCAATTTCATCCTGGTTGGCCGGAGTGCTGGCTTGCCCCAACGCTTCCATATGGTAGCAATTGCAACTCCTGCACCTGAGTCCAGAGTTGCCTTGGTTGTGTATCCTTGATGGGTGATGGGAAGATAGGTGTTTCCTTCTTCTCCCTCACTGATGTCTCCTATCTTATCCAAGGGTATTTCCGACACTGTTCTATGAGATCCTACCTGGGAATGCAGTTTAGCTACCTCTAGTACTTGTTTGGCTACATGTTTCCACAGTTCTGGCCTAACCTTGAGTAGCTCTTCTAAAGTGAGATTGCACTGCACTTTAGTATTCTTTACTAATTCTGTATTCCTAGGTATGACTGAGTCTTCATTTCATACCATGACCGTGGGTGCTCTCATACAGGTAGACTTAGCTTCCCATGGGCCTGTGAAATGGGGTAGCTCTTGCAAGGAATTAGACTCAAAGTCTAATCTCTCATGAGATTGAGAGCTCTCCTGCTCCCCATAAATGGAGGGAATATCTTGTGGGAATTGATCATGCGCGTCATCCACAAGTTCAAAGGGAGGAGGGACTTCACTCTCTTTAGCCCATTTTTCTTCTTGAATCTCTCATAGGAATTCGGGTGAGTACTGATTCATAGAAGAAGATGTGTCTGGCTCTGTGGAGTTGGGCACATAAGCTTCCTGGGCGGGAAGGCTTAGCCTTTTACTTGGCTTGCCCTTATTTTTAGAGGCGGGTTCCTTTTCTGATTGTGCAATTAGCCTCTCCAATCTTTCTAGCAGTCCATCAAAGTGCAATTGCGTCTTAGCTGAACTAGAGAAGTTAAAGAGGCGACTGGCTTCAAACATGGTTTGAGCCAATTCCACCATCTTAGCACAGATTTTAGTTCGTTCAAGCTCTAGTTCCGCTCTAGGGTAACACTTTTCATGATCGGTTACGTTTGGCCCTTCTTGGATTCTGGCCTGATATGCCTTAAGCATCATATTTAGGTCCTCAGGAGTGGGATCTGCTAAGGATCCTATTCTAGGGGGTGGTGGGGTCGCATGAGGCAGGTTGTAAGGTGGTGGATCGGATGGAGATGGGAATGGTGGTGGTGGGGTAGTGTGAGAGTGAGGTTGAGAGGTGAGTTCAGTTATCTTGGCTCTCGTTTCTCTTAGGCTTTCCTCGAGTTCACTCATCTTCTTTGCCCATTATCTTTTCATTCTCTTGCAGCTATCTTTCCAGGATCTCATCTGTTTCTTGGTTATGCTCTCTGTTTCACTAACTTCAGCACTCTTTTCTTGGCCTAAACCTTGGTTCTACTGCAAAGCTTGAGCTCTGGTGACCACTTACACAGGTGCAGTGGAAGTGACACTTCCTATAGAGTCTACCACTAACCCAATAACGTTGACAGGAGTGATTTTTGGCATGTTATTGGGGTTCTTTGGGTAGTCTCGTAAGAGATGCTCTTTTTCGCAATCTTGACAAAAGCCTTGTATTGTTACTGACTAGGGTTGTGTAGGTGCAGGCATAGGGCAATCACGAATGAGGTGATCTCCCTGACATCTATAGCATGGTCCTCTAGGGAATGGGGGTCTTACTTGCCTAGGTTGAGGTCTAGAGTTGGGGTTTGCGTACATGACATTTGCGTAATCTGGCTCCCAACTAGGTTCACTCGGTTCTTCACTATAGTAGGACTCACCATGTTCAAGAGACTGCATGTAGTAAGCCTGGGGGCTATCAATATGTGTAGAATCAAAGCTATGGTCACTGGGGTCACTTTCTGACAGTAATGGAGTTACTGGGACTATAGATCTATTCAAATTTTCTTCAGCAACTGCATACTTTACTGGAATGACATTGGCTGGAGCAGGAGCTTGCTGTGCTAGAACTGGTTGAGGTCTCTGCTGGGCCTGATATTGTGGTTGGTAGGTTTGTTGAGGCCTAGTATACAGTTGTGGTGGGTACTGGTTTTGGTATCTCCCTTGTTGAGGGTAGGGCTGTGGATATGTTTGCCTTACTTCTTGCTTATTGTAGGGGCAATCTTGCACGGTGTGGTTGGTGTACCTCCGTTCTATGGTACAATACTGGCTACTAGGATTCACTTGGGGTTGAGCCATAATGGGGCACACATTTGCCATATGGTCACCTCCACAAGTATAACATCTTTTTACTGGGGCAAATCTTGGAATTTGTTTACTTGAGACTCCTAGCTTCTGAGCTACTTTCTCAGCGAGTTCCTCAATAGATGTAGACTGCATGGAAGAGGAGTTCCTCAATAGATGTAGACTGCATGGAAGAGAGGCTAGTAGAACTATCTGAATCTTTATAGATTTTTGAAAGCTCTAGGTCCTCCCCTAGGTTATCCTCGATGTCAATGCACATACGTACACACTCTTCTATGGTCCTAGGGTCCTTCAAGTACACATATGATCTCAATTTGGTACTAAGCAATCCATCCAAGAATAAAGCCACTTGTTTGGTTGGTGTGGGTAACTCAGGAATAGGGCATCTCTCTAAGTATACTTTCTTCCTACAAGTCTCATGGTCTCTTGAGGTGTCTGTTTGAAGCTGTGAATCAGGGAGGATGTATTATGCCTTATGCCACTCTTAGAGAATTCAGTGATGAAAGCCTCTAAGAGTTGGTCTATATTCCTGAACTATCTCTCATTTAGCGGTGGAAACCACGTAAGGGTCGTGTTACTAAGGGTTAGACCAAAGGCATTGTACTACGTGAATAGGTCCTCAACTTGCTCAGCTCTCAAGACTTGCCTAAACTCGGCCACATGATCATATGGGTCTCCTGTGCCATCGAAGTAGTTCTTCATGGATTTAACTAGCTGTGTAGGTCTCAAAGTCCTCGTGTGCTCTCTAGGTCTTGGCAGAGGGAATTCATCTACATTTCTTTGGTTTCTTGGGGATCTAGGTCTCTTAGTTTCCACTCTATCTGTTTCTGTTCTCATCCTTTCTCTACCCAAGGGGTTGGCAAAACTTACCTCTGGCCTATGTCTACTTCTATCCCTTTGAGTTCCGTGAGCTTGGGGTGTTCCCGCTCCTGGGTGACCAAAAGAGACATTGGATCTTGGTTGGGGAAAAATAAATTCACCCTTCCAAGTGTAGGCATGTGTAGCTCAGTGATGAGTAGCACCTCCTTTAATGTCAATCCGGGAAGACATGAGGATGGTATGAAGACCTCGAGCAAGTGAAGGCGCAAGTGTGTGAGTGCGAAGCCCACTAACATGCACACACATACACACACACGCGCACACACAGCAAGAACAAAGAGAGTAAGACAATGGAATCACTTCTATTGCAACTGAGTTCTCACACAAGCTCAAAACTTCAAGAAGCTACCCCAAAAATGAGCTCTCTAGCTCTATTTGTAGTTTTTGACTAGCTTTGGCCCTGTCCAAACCTAGTGTCCGGCCTAGTTAAAAATTAGGTTCCAGGGCTTATTCGAGGGCTCAAACGAGATCTAAAAAATATGAAAATTGGCAGGCCACTACTTCTAAGGCTCCCCAAGCTCGAGGACTCCTCGGCTTGTACAAAATGGAGCTACAAAAAGGTGAAATGATATTGACAAGGGTTTTCAGTGATGAGAATCACTTTTAACATGGTGTAAGGTTTGGAAAAATTTAATGGGTTGCCTTAGTGCTAGATCTTCATGTATGCTCGTACTTGCTTCATCTGCCAACACTCTCCCCCCCCTAGCGTCTGTCGCCTCTGACAGACCCTTGCTCTACAGTTTCGTCAATGTAGTTCTAGAGAATGTCGGTTGCCAAGTCATGTTCTTTGATCCGTAGCCCTCTGATGAGGTCTCTCTGAAGGGCATCCCAATTGACTGCTCCCGATATGTTTGGTTGTGGCGTTGTGTAGAGCTCTGAATGCATCGTTTGTTCGCATGCGAAGAGTTGTAGCAAATGACTGGGCCGTGGCGCGAACACCTCTGAGTGTGCCTCCCGGAACCCCGTGGTGAACATATCATCAAAAGTTTGCTTGTAGCAGGCAGGGAGATATCTGATTCGTGCGTGCAATGCATAAGCAACTCGTATGCTCGGGGTTGTGCTCATATCATATAGTAGGTCATAATTACCATTAACGAACCCGGGAATCGGAGGCTGAATGTGACATACATTGCGGAAGGTTTTAAGCACTACCTGCATCATATCCAATATTTTGAGCATCATCTGGGCAACTACGTCTGGCATGGGGTGGAGGTGTGGAAGCCAATGTCTGATAGTAGCCATCATATATGCTACTGTAGGTGTGCCTGTTGGGGGTGCAATGGAGGGATAATTTAGCCATTGTTTACAATTTGCATTGTTCTGAACCTTGATGGCGAATGCTTTCCATGATCTCCTTCTTTGAACTGGCCCAAAGCAAGGGTTATATTTTAAATGCATGGGAGCATGGTCCCATGTCCGTAGCATTTCTGGATATGTTTCCAGTAATTTCTGCCTCCAGATAGGTTGGAATATGGCCCCCTTTTTGGCTGCCTCTGGGATATCCTCTGGTTCGAACTGAGTTGCGAAGGTGGGGTATTTGTTGGTGAGGCGTTTGATTTCAGCATTATAGTCAGCCAGCAGTACAAAATATGGTTTATACTGTAACACTGAACTAGTTATCAATCTTCTAGGGGCCAGATGTCTGAAGTATTCTGATTGAAGTATGGTTTCTTCAATGGTCTTCATGGCCAACATCTGGTTGGAGATACGTTCTTCATGAGTCCGCCCCATTTCTTCTACATGTTTCATCCATGCCGATGGGGGTTCCTCATATGTATCCTGTCCCTCTTCAGTGATTCTGCCTCCTGGAAGAGGTTGTGGCTCATAATTATCTTCAAATGTTTCTTCCACTGGAATGACAATGGTCTCCTCTTCGTTTGGCTGATCAGGTGGAGAGGGGGGTCGTTCATATTGTAATAACTTAATCTTTAATTCAACCACCTGCTGTCGTAGCTCCAGTACTTCATTGGTTATTGATGATTCAGGCTTTGGTGAGGTTGCAGCATTGAACATCTCTTTAGCTGTTGGTGGTTGTGGTGTATGCACTTGGGATATTTGTAGGTCCTTTACCTGGTCTACTAACTGGTCGTGTGCCTCCAAGAGGGTAGCATATTCTTCTAATGCCTGCTGAATGTGTGCTGAGGGAATAGCCATGAATTTGGCGGGGTCTATAGGTGCTCCAGGGGTATTTTCCATGGCTGTTTCTAGATTCTCCTGGTTTTGTTGTTGTAACCTTCTATTTTCTTCTTGAGCCGCTGCTAAATGGCGACGAAGTAGAGTCATGTTTCTTTGTAGTCTAGCATTGCGGCCCAATTGATCTCTGAGTTGTTCCTCCATAGCCTTACCTGTCTCCATATACTTGGCTTCCATCTCTGCATTCGATTGTTGGAGGACAGTCACTTCGTGTTGTAATGCTGTATTACTTAGCTCCAAGGCATCGACACGTGCCTGGAGTTGAGCCGAGAGGTTGCATAGCTCTGTGTTATTTTCTTCCAGTAACTTATATTCTTGCTTAAGTAGAGTGGCCGCTTCGAACATGGTGTCTAGTGCATTACTAAATGATGTGGATGCAGGGGTAGAGGTGGAAAATGCAAAGGGTCGGGAAATGGGGAAGGGAAAAGTGGATGATGTGCCTATGAGTGAAGTGAAATGTGATGATGTTGGAACAACCGTGGTGGTGGGTGCTCCTGTGGGTGGTGAAATGTCCATGGGCTCGGACGTGATAGTGTGTGAAGTGTGAATTGTGAACACGGGAATGGTAGGTGGTGTGTTAGTGGTGGCCGTGAATGTGGGGGAGTTGGGTTGGGGAAGGGACTTTTTATTATAATTCTCAACTTGTTGGAGTATCTTTACAAGGTTTTTCCAGAATGAAGGTTGGGTGATTTGGGTTGATTTCGAGGGGGTTAAAAGGGGTACAGTGGATAGGGGTTGGGAGGGAGGAAATGTATTGGTGGATGGAAATGGGTGTGTTAAGGTTTGGCTAGTGGCAAGTGGCTGTCCGAGGGCTGGGAGATATGAAGGGTGACCTATTATAGTTTGATCGGTGGCAGGATGACCTATATGGGGCTCAGAAAATTGGGTGGAAGTGGTGGATGTAGGTAAAGGGGAGGATAGATGAGTAGTGGTGTGTATAATGGTTTCATCATGGGTGGATACTGGTTGTTCAAGAAGACTAGTCGGGAAGGGTTCTAAGGGCTGGATGGGAGGTGATGGTCTCTGTGTATTTACATCTAGTTCCTCACTGGGAGTTAGGCTGGCCATGTGAACATCTTCTGAAGTTGTGGTAGGCAGTGCGGTAGAGACTTCCATTTGAATCATTTTTCCCCGTCATGGTCTTGTATCGATCCTTCGTTGGTCATATGGAGGGGTATTACGATAGACCATGGTCCTCATGGCCTCTCCTATTCTGCATGTTTCCGCCAAGAGATTCAATGATTCTACGAAATGTGGGTCAACATTCTTCGCTTGCAGCATCTGGTTCACTAGTGCTCTATTTGCCTCTTCTGATAAATTGTGTCTTTTCTATACCTGCTTGATTGTCTTGTAGAGCCGTTTGAGTTGTGCCGTGTAGGCATGCCGTGTAGGCAGGAGCTTCCTCTTCACTCTCCTCTAGTTCATTTCCCTGTGCTTCTTCCTGATTCTGTGTGCTTTGAGCATGAGGATGTTGTGTCTCATCTTCCCAATGTAACCTTCTTGCCTCACTCTGTGGCTGTTCTCTTTGGGATGATGATCTGAGACCGGCATTGTCAAAAAAACACTCACTATCAGATAAGTGGGTAGTCTGCAGGAAGTTTTCAAAGTCAAAATTTGGATCCTCTACTAATGTGGCCATGGATGCGAACTCAGCATCGGTGGGTAGTGGAGGGGCAGATGGAGTGGGCTGTACCCTGTCCCCTGATTGTGTTCCTTGGAGATGGATAGTGAAAGGGTCTACTTGGGCCTCTTCTCTAGGGGAAGCTTCTGTTGTGGCCTCACAAGGGATCAGAACCTGTGAAAGTGATCCACGCATTCTTTTTGCAGGTTGAACCCCTGACTTTCGGCCCTTGAAGAATTCCAGTTGTGAGTATTTCAGGGCCCTTGCGATCAGCACATCATAGGCAAGGCATCTATAGACAATTCTTGTAATCGCACAACAGCCATTTAAGGTATGCTTCCTCATGCCTCGCTTGCTTGCTTCATATAACTGGTCCAGAATCCATACGGGCATTTTAATTGGCAAGCCTCCAGTCTCTGCTAGGTATAATCCATACCATATTTTCTTATGAGGTTGGGTGAAGCGGTCCTGAGCTGGAAATGCGAAGTGTTGAAGGCACATCCGCAGTGGTATGGCGATGTTGGGGGTGAGGGCACACATTTCTTTCAACTTCTTGATTTTGTTGTTCTTCATCGACTCTGGTATCAAGGGATCTCGATCAGAGGGTACATGGGTGCCATACATCTGAAGGGCTTCCCTGATTAAAGTAATATTCAACTCAAACTTCTTCATTTCTTCCTGGTTTCATAGAAAGGGCACCAGGAATGTGCCTGAATGATCTTTATCTCCTGTCGGCTTCAGTGTGGCTGTCCGAGGGCTGGGAGATATGAAGGGTGACCTATTATAGTTTGATCGGTGGCAGGATGACCTATATGGGGCTCAGAAAATTGGGTGGAAGTGGTGGATGTAGGTAAAGGGGAGGATAGATGAGTAGTGGTGTGTATAATGGTTTCATCATGGGTGGATACTGGTTGTTCAAGAAGACTAGTCGGGAAGGGTTCTAAGGGCTGGATGGGAGGTGATGGTCTCTGTGTATTTACATCTAGTTCCTCACTGGGAGTTAGGCTGGCCATGTGAACATCTTCTGAAGTTGTGGTAGGCAGTGCGGTAGAGACTTCCATTTGAATCATTTTTCCCCGTCATGGTCTTGTATCGATCCTTCGTTGGTCATATGGAGGGGTATTACGATAGACCATGGTCCTCATGGCCTCTCCTATTCTGCATGTTTCCGCCAAGAGATTCAATGATTCTACGAAATGTGGGTCAACATTCTTCGCTTGCAGCATCTGGTTCACTAGTGCTCTATTTGCCTCTTCTGATAAATTGTGTCTTTTCTATACCTGCTTGATTGTCTTGTAGAGCCGTTTGAGTTGTGCCGTGTAGGCATGCCGTGTAGGCAGGAGCTTCCTCTTCACTCTCCTCTAGTTCATTTCCCTGTGCTTCTTCCTGATTCTGTGTGCTTTGAGCATGAGGATGTTGTGTCTCATCTTCCCAATGTAACCTTCTTGCCTCACTCTGTGGCTGTTCTCTTTGGGATGATGATCTGAGACCGGCATTGTCAAAAAAACACTCACTATCAGATAAGTGGGTAGTCTGCAGGAAGTTTTCAAAGTCAAAATTTGGATCCTCTACTAATGTGGCCATGGATGCGAACTCAGCATCGGTGGGTAGTGGAGGGGCAGATGGAGTGGGCTGTACCCTGTCCCCTGATTGTGTTCCTTGGAGATGGATAGTGAAAGGGTCTACTTGGGCCTCTTCTCTAGGGGAAGCTTCTGTTGTGGCCTCACAAGGGATCAGAACCTGTGAAAGTGATCCACGCATTCTTTTTGCAGGTTGAACCCCTGACTTTCGGCCCTTGAAGAATTCCAGTTGTGAGTATTTCAGGGCCCTTGCGATCAGCACATCATAGGCAAGGCATCTATAGACAATTCTTGTAATCGCACAACAGCCATTTAAGGTATGCTTCCTCATGCCTCGCTTGCTTGCTTCATATAACTGGTCCAGAATCCATACGGGCATTTTAATTGGCAAGCCTCCAGTCTCTGCTAGGTATAATCCATACCATATTTTCTTATGAGGTTGGGTGAAGCGGTCCTGAGCTGGAAATGCGAAGTGTTGAAGGCACATCCGCAGTGGTATGGCGATGTTGGGGGTGAGGGCACACATTTCTTTCAACTTCTTGATTTTGTTGTTCTTCATCGACTCTGGTATCAAGGGATCTCGATCAGAGGGTACATGGGTGCCATACATCTGAAGGGCTTCCCTGATTAAAGTAATATTCAACTCAAACTTCTTCATTTCTTCCTGGTTTCATAGAAAGGGCACCAGGAATGTGCCTGAATGATCTTTATCTCCTGTCGGCTTCAGTGTGGCAATCAAGTAGTAGCACCTAAGAAAATCTGGTCTAGGCAAAGCTGCACTAAAGTAATCTTGCAATCCCGCTTTCTGCGAGATATCCTGAAGAGGAGCTGCATTCTGTAATGTTTCAAATTCTCTTGAGAAGAATTGGAATGTCCACCATACTCCTCCGAATTCCAACTTGGATTCCCAGATATGATCTGCATCTCCCAAGTCTCCTGGCATCTCATTGAACCAATGAGAATGCCCCTTTACTCTTTCTGTTAGGCCACTTGGTGGATCCGGAATGGGAATTCTTCTCGCGTTCAAAAACTCTTCAGGCCTAGCTGTCGGTGGAGCCTCCACAGGCATGGTATCCCAATTGCTTTGAGTGCTAGTGCCTACCTGAGAGCTCGTGCCTGCTGCTGCTGCCATGGGAATCGGGTGCTTATCTGCTAGAAGAAGAAAGGCACATTAGTGTTGCATAGGAAACAGGATGTAATGGTGTTCCCTTCACAATACTAACATGACAATCCCAAAGGTTATTGGTTAGAGGTGAAGTGTTTGTGATAGATGTGAGTGGTGATTAGAGGTCAGTGTCTTCCTAGATGCATACTTTGGTTATGCAATGGACTCAGAATGCACCTATGTCAGAGTGGATGGATTTACAAAATTGGGTCAGGGGGTTTGATACATGGTTTAAGTCTCCAAACTTTGATAGAGGATTCATAGCTTTTATAGCTAAAGACAGGTAGAGATTTATGAACTAGAGTGTGATGGAGTTGGGACGTTTTGGGCACCCATTTCCAGACATTCCTCGGTTTGACTGAGTGTGGGTCGAGGTGGTATTTAGGTAGAGTTCCTGTGTTGTTAGTCGAGAGGACTTGTGAGTGTTGAATTATGCCAGTAACTAGAGTTGGAGCTATTTGGGCTCGTAAATAGGCCTTGGGCACCCATATGTGTCTAGCATTGGGGCTAGCCTTCATTAACCGCTTAGGGACCCAAATAGATGTGGTGCGCCTAGGAGGTTGCCTAGGGTACTCCTTCAATTTTGTCCTTGATGGTGTGGCTCGTTTTTTGGCTCCTCGAGAACCTGCTATTAGAGTTGTGGGTTTTCCATCCTTGCGTATCCAGATCTGCTTCGCGCCATGAGGTACTCCGTGTTGCACTGGTTGGCGCTCTTGCCTCTTGATCAGCGGCCTCCTTCGTGTCGAGTGATGTTCGGTCTGCCTGTTTAGAATCTTCTTTGGATCAGCTGGGAACTCCTTATTGGCTCCTGTACCTTCGGTAAGCTGGACACTCCTCTGCACAATAGAACTCTGGACAAGAACAACATTGTTACCTTCATGTGGATTCCTGGAGGGACCAGGAGTTGGTGCCCGTCCTACTGGTTTGAGTGCTTGATTTTCTAATTCAATCGTAAGATAGATTTGGCCTGCCCAAGCCTGAAGAATTCCACTTCTTAGGTTGAGGTTGACTGCGTGATCATAGATCCAGTCTTGGCCCAAGACAAGAGGTTCGGTAAGATCCTCGTCTTCACACACTAGCACTTTTGTTGGCATGAGGACCTCTTCAATGTAGAGGGGAAGTTCCACCTCTCGCATGCAAGGGGTTTCAACACCTCCTAATCCTATCAGATATGCTTCTAGGGGTTTTACCTCCAATTGCAGCTGCTGGCAGTAAGAAAGCTGGACTGCACTAGTGGCTGCACCTGAATCAATTAAAGCTTACGATCCTTGTACTGTCTCCTTGTCCAACTTCTAGGGTCACAAAAGGTCGTCGATCCACTATCCTATGGGTACGTTCACCTGAAGCCTCACACATGGCCATGTGATAGCCTGGAGACTCTTGAGTGTCAATCATAGGCTGATCTCTCCCTTGCCTCCTCAATTTCATTCGTCGGATGCGTTCTAAGGCCTCTGCCTGTGCTTCTTCTCGAATTTGTTTCTCCTCCTCTTTACGTTTCTTGGCAGTGTTGAGCCGATTTAACATCTCTTCAGTCAGGGGTTCTTGGTATAACTTGACTCTACATCCGCTTATGTAGCTAGGGAGAATATCGCCTTCCAAAGTGGCTAGTTGTACTGCCCCACTAGTTGAAATCCTATTTATGATCATAGGTCCATAGCCTCTTTTCTCTAATTTTTGTGCATGCTGCTTCAATGTGTAGACTAGGACTAGGTCTCCCGCTTTCAAGCCTTTATCCTTCACATGTGTATCAAAATATGCCTTTTGCCTCTTCTTCGCTGCATAGATTCCTGCTGCAGCTCTCAATCGTGTCTTGCCTAGACGTTCAAGATCAAGGATTCGAGAGGAGAGTTCATGGCCTGTCCAATCATGCTCTTGTGCTACTTTCAATGTAGGTATAAAAAATTCCAAGGGTAGCACCGCATTCTGACCGAACACCATCTGAAAGGGTGTGGCTTGGAGTACCGTTTTATAGGCCACTCGGTATGCCCAAACAGCATGGTGTAGCTGTTTGTCCCAATCAGAGCGTTTATTGTTCACTAATTTCGTCAGTACATTGCATAAGATCTTATTTGTACTCTCAGCCTGGCCATTAGCTTGGGGGTGATAGGGGGCAGACTTCTTATGTACTACCAAGAATTGTTGGAGTAGATTTTCAATAACTTCATTCAAGAAGTGAGTCCCTCTATCACTGACTAGCTCTATAGGTAATCCATACCTGGTGAACACATTCTCAAACAAGAACTTAGCTGTTGTTTGTGCATCGTTCTTTGTTGTGGCTTTTACCTCTACCCACTTAGTTAGATAGTCAGTGGCCACAATGATATACTCAGCATGTGAACCCTTAGCTGGGGGATTAATAGGGCCTACAAAGTCTATTCCCCACTTAGAGAATGCACGCCCACCCATCATAGGTTTCAGTGGCATCTCATCTTTGCGTATAGGATACTGAGTTCTCTGACACACATCACACCGTTTCACATAGGTATGTGCATCCATGTGAAGGGTCGGCCACCAGAAGCCCGCAAATAGTATTGCCTTGATCACCCGATCTAGTCCAAAGTGTCCTCCTGCTACACCTTGGTGAGCAGTTTCCAAGATCTTTAGATATTCACTCTCATGAACACAAAGTCTTAGGTAACCATCTTTTCCACGCTTGTATAGATTATCACCAATGAGTGAGTAATCTAGGGCTTCTTGTTCTAGACTTCTTTGCCTCGTCATAGTCATGTCTGGAGGGACTGTTTTCGTCCTCAGGAAGGATACTAGGGGTTCACTCCTATCCGGCACTATGGACACTTGATAAAGAGTGGCATGTTCCACAGGTGGTTTAGTGCAACAGATTGGGCATTCCTTGCACAACTTCTGGACATCAGCTTCCATAGTCGGCCAATGCACTCCTAGTCTCCTCAGGGTCTGTAGGGTTCGTTGTTTTGAGTAGTGTTGCTCTAATGCACCTACATGTGCTAATTGCAACCACTTAGCGTACTCGTCCTCTTCTACACAACAAGCCAAGATCCCTTGATCTGTGTGCTTGTACATACTTCCAGCCATGATGTGGTACTTCTGGGCTTTTACTACCTCTCTCTCCTGTGTGGCTATTACTGGGTGGTTAGGCCCGTATGTCAATACTGGCACTAATGGCTTAGCCCACTGCGGCACCACTTCCAAATTAAACAAGTAAGCATCAGGTAAGTCATCTGATACTCCTGGTGGGGCCTCTCCAGATGTGAGCCTAGAGAGATGGTCTGCTCTCAAATGAGTCCTGCCTTTCCTCACTACTACCTCAAAGTCATATTCCATTAGTAAGAGAAACCATCTTACTAATCTGCCTGTATTACACGGCTTGTTTACCAGGTACAGGAGAGCTTGGTGATCAGTAAAAAATTTGAACTTATTTGCAAGCAAATAGTGTCTAAACTTTTTAACCGCGTACACCATGCCTAATCCTTCTCGTTCGGTGGTTGTATAGTTCCGTTCAACAGCATTCAATTGTCTACTGGCATAGGCAATAGGGAGATCCATATTACCTTCACCCGTAAGTTGTGCAAGTACACATCCAATAGCATAATTGGAGGCATCCACATGAACATGGAATGGCTTGTTCCAATCTGGTGTGGTCAATATTGGTGCTGAACATAATCTTCGTTTAAGCTCCTAGAAGGAATTCTCACATTCATCAGTCCACTCAAAGTTAGTCAGAAGTCCATACATGGGCTTTGCAATGACAACATACATGTGGATGAACCGGCGGTAGTAACCACAATGCCCCATGAAAGCTTGTACTTCCTTGACGTTCTTTGGCCTAGGTAGTTCTGCGATGGCTCTCACTTTCTCTTCGTCAGTGGATATGATGTTCTGAGACACTATGTGCCCTAGAATTTTGCCTTGCCTGACCATGAAAACACACTTTTCTGGGTTCAAGCAGACTTGATATTCTCTGCATTTATCAAAGATCTGTCTGAGTTCAGGTATAGGGTCTGTCTAATGTTGGAATGTGCACACAGATCATCAACATAGACTTCCAAATTCTTGCTCAAGAACTCTTTAAACACGTGACTCATCAATCTTTGAAAGGTAGCAGGTGCATTGGTAAGCTCGAATGGCATTACCCGAAAGGCAAATATGCCCCACTCTGTGGCAAAAGCCGTCTTATGTTGATCCTCTGGAGCAATGGCTACTTGATTGTAGCCCGAAAACCCATCTAGGAATCTGTACACTTCCTTGCCTGCTACCCTTTCTAATAGATGCTCAGTGATAGGAAGCGGATAATTATCTCTGATAGTGGCTGCGTTAACCTTCTTCAAGTTAATGCACACTCGTAATTTTCCGTTCTTCTTGGGCACCACCACAATGGGGGATACCCATTCAGTGTGCTCAATTTCATAGATAAACCCGACTTCCACCAAGCGGTCTATCTCCTCTTTAATCTTGGCGGCGTAGTTGTCATTGTATGTGTAGGGATTCTGCTTAGAGGGTTTGGCATCTGAGGTCATGGGGATTGTGTGTGAGCATATGTCTGGGTCAACACCCTTTAGATCGCATTCTGATCATGACTCTCCTGTCATCTATCTCATACTTCTTAAAATTTTCCGGAACCTCAAACAAAGATTCTTCCTCTTCTGGTGTGACTTCTCTCTTCTTTCTTTTCTTTCCTTCCCCCTTCAGGGTCACATGTGTGGCTAGCCTTACATCATTTGTAAGCTCTCCATGCCTCTAGGGTTGAAATTCTACTTCATAGAAGTATTCTTCATCTGATGCAAAGGGTGGGTCCATAATGATTGACTCTAGATCGGAGTCACTTGCATCCTCAAATGCATCAGGGCTAGGTTCACACTCTTCTAACACTGCCTCTCCCATGATTGGCTCTATGGAGAAGACTGAAATGTCATAGCCATCTTCATCACAGTGAGGTGTCCATTGTTCTTCATTGATGGCTACATCCATTGTTGCTAGGATTTCTGCCCAGCCGTGGGGTTCAAATTCCTCGTCAGGAAAGACTACATGTGCATAGGCTGGGTCTTGAATTGATCTATGTGTTTCTTTTGCACCTACCTCTCTGGCTTTTTCTCTTTTCTCTTCTTCTACTGCCACTTTGCACATCCATAAGTGGGTGTCTTCATGCATCCATGAGGATCTTGATCATGGAATGCACAGATTCCGTCCTCGCCTAGATTATCCTCAATGTCTATGCACATGCGCACGCATTCTTCTATAGTTCTGGGATACTTTAAATACACATATGACCTAAGCTTAGTGCTCAACAAGCCATCTAAGAACAAAGCCACTTGCTTGGCTTGTGTGGGTAACTCAGGCATCGGGCACCTCTCTAGGTATTGCCTAAACCGTCTTCCTGGTAGTCCGACCGTCTCTTGAGGAGTTTGCTTGAAGCTATGAATTAGTGAGGAAGTGTTGTGCCTTATACCACTCTTGGAAAACTCAATGATAAATGCTTCTAGGAGCTGGTCTATGTTTCTGAAATGCCTCTCGTTCAGTGGTTGAAACCACGTAAGGGCAGTGTTCCTAAGGGTTAGACCAAAAGCATTATATTGTGTGAATAGATCCTCTACCTGTTCAGCTTTCAAGACTTGCCTAAATTCTGCCACATGGTCATAAGGGTCTCCAGTGCCGTCGAAGTAATTCTTCATGGACTTCACCAGTTGAGTTGGCCTCAGAGTCCTAGTGTGTTCTCTTGGCCTTGGCAAAGGAAAATCATCAGCATTTCTTTGGTTCCTTGGGTCTCTAAATCTCTCGGTTTCTTCTCTATCCGTCCCCGTTCTCCTTCTTTCTCTTCCCTGGGGGTTGACAAAGCTTACTTCAGGTCTATCTCTACTTCTATCTCCTTGAGCTCCATGAGCCTGGGAGGTCCCGGCACCTTGGTGACCATAGGACACATTAGACCATGGTTGGGGAAAAACAAATTCACCCTTCCATGTGTAGGCATGTCTGCCATGCTCGGTGACCATGAAGATTCTCTCCGATGTATTGTCTAGGTATGTTACTTTGCCTGGGCTATCAGGGTCTTTAAACTCATAAATTGTGAGAGCACTCACTTCTTGAGGGTGAGCAGGTTTATATCTCCAAAAGGCCTCATCGGTTTCTCGATTTAAAAGCAAATCTATGCTTTTATTATCCTGTGGAATCCACTCTGGATTCATGATTCTGGTCAAGACAGATTTACCACGGGGAGTTCTTGCCTCTCTCTCTAAATTCCCTTGCTCTATATCACCCATGTTGGTCTCCGCAATCACATTTCCAAACTCATCAGTTCTATCAGGAAGAGTGGTGACTACATATATAGTCCCCTCTTTATCTAGGTATGCTCCATTCTCAAACTTGACTACCGGGTGTTCTAGTGCATGGGGTTGATCGGGGTTCTTAATCTGGACCACAGATCTTCTCAGTCCGTCTTCGTAGATGCGAGCACCTAGACGATTAGTCCTGATGTATTCCAATTGAGTCTTGTAAGGTCCCTCTGGCTTCTCTAGATAAGCCACCCCTGAACTACCTACTGGTCTCTCCATGTGATAGGACATTTCAGAATCACTTGTTTCTGATCGTGGAGTGTATGGGTAATCACTCAACTATTGGGCCCAAGACCTAGCAGTGTGATTGACACTAGCTTCAGAAGATCTGAGGCTTTGTCTATCTCGGCCTAAGTGTCTGCCTAACCTAAGGTTCATATGCCTGGTTTATCTACCCCTTTGGTCCCAAGTACACTCTCGTTGCAGGTTATTTTGCACTAATCACTTTGTTCTTTTTAGTTGATTATTATGTTTATGAACTTGTCTGATATCTCGACGTCCGGAATACTTAAGTGAATTTCGCACTTGATAATTGATCGATTCAAGTTTACTTTTTTTCCTTAGGGTTTTCACACTTAAGTCCTACTTAATGCTTGCACTTGGTTGATTAGTTCTCTTAGACTTATTTTGTACCTGACACTGACCTAATTAATTACCACACCTAAGTCGTACTTAGCCTAAGCTAGGAATTGACAAAGGAGGGTTGAACTCCCAACCTCAATACTCTGGTTGCTCAGACTTCTACACCAGCCTAGGAAGCCTTCTCCCAAGCTTGGTACTCACCCTTGCTAGCCTGTCTTGGAATACCTTGAGTGCACGCAATGTTCCTGCAAAATTTCAGTTAATATAACTCATTTACCACAATGAATTGAAAGACACACATCAGCAATTATGGACCCCCCTTGGAGTAACTCATTGATCCCCCAAAATCTTATGACCACCTAGTTCCACCTAATGGTCAACTTAAAAATACATGTTCTAAAACTCCACGTAGTTCTAAAACACCTAATGGTCCATGTAGGATTCTCAACAAGCTTTCCAACGAGACCAAAATCTCATCAATAAGAGTTCGTATGGTGAAGTTATGACCAATTAGGCACTTAGGGGTCAAAACAGGCTCTCAGGGTTCAGGAGATCCCTCTCTGGTTTCTAGGTCTTTTGCCCACTCCTAAGGCTCTAATGTTATCCCAATGTGTCTAAAATTAAGCCCAAATATACCTCAATTCACTCAAAAATTCACTCTAAAATTTTCATGCGTTAAGGCCGTGTATCGCGATAGGTCAAGGTGTCGTGATAGGTCAGGGTGTCGTGATACTTGGGAGTGTCGCGATAGGTCGAGGTGTCGCGATAAGTGGAAGTGTCGCGATAGGTCGAGGTGTCGCGATAGGTCGGGGTGTCACGATACTTGGGAGTGTCGCGATAGGTCGAGGTGTCGTGATAGGTCGAGGTGTCGCGATAGGTCGGGGTGTTGCGATAGGTCGGGGTGTCACGATACTTGGGAGTGTCGCGATACTCCGAGGTGTCGCGATAGGTCGGGAGTGTCGCGATACTTCGAGGTGTCGTGATAGGTGGGGTCCGTGTGTCGCGATACTCCGAGGTGTTGCGATAGGTCGGGGGTGTCGCGATACTTCGAGGTGTCGCGATAAGTCATGGGTATCGCGATACTTCGAGGTGTCGCGATAGGTCGGGTTATGGTGAATTTTGCTATTCTGTCTAGTGATCCTAGGAGCTCTAGGCCTGCGCAGTGTCGTGGTGCACTCAGAATCGTGATCGGGTGAAGTTTTTGGAGTGTCGTGATAGCTCAAGCTCGATGCCTCGGGGCTTGTGCAGACAAAATCCGTACCTGCTGAGCTTGCTGGAGATGATGATGGAGCTGCAACCTGCAAGAAACATGCAAAAAAAACACACACAAGCAAGAACACACACTCGCTCTCTCTCAAACTCGCACAAAGCAAATGAGGAAATGGTTTGGAAATGAGAATATAAGGTGGAGAAGGAGATGAAGGTGGAGATGAAGATGGAGATGGAGATGGAGAAAAATCAGAAATTTACCTACTACTTACCATTCCAACGCGTCCTCTCTACGTCTTACCATCACACACTCGTCCTCAAAGCTCGAATCCCCGGCAACGGCGCCAAAATTTGGTGTAGCTCAATGATGAGTAGCACCTCCTTTAATGTCAATCTGGGAAGACATGAGGATGGTATGAAGACCTCGAGCAAGTGAAGGCGCAAGTGTGTGAGTGCGAAGCCCACTAACATGCACACACATACACACACACGCGCACACACAGCAAGAACAAAGAGAGTAAGACAATGGAATCACTTCTATTGCAACAAAGTTCTCATACAAGCTCAAAACTACAAGAAGCTACCCCAAAAATGAGCTTTCTAGCTCTATTTATAGTTTTTGACTAGCTTTGGCCCTGTCCAGACCTAGTGTCCGGCCTAGTTAAAAATTAGGTTCCAAGGCTTATTCGAGGGCTCAAACGAGATCTAAAAAATGTGAAAATTGGCAGGCCACTACTTCTAAGGCTCCCCAAGTTCGAGGACTCCTCGGCTTGTACAAAATGGAGCTACAAAAAGGTGAAACGATATTTACAAGGGTTTTCAGTGATGAGAATCACTTTTAACATGCTGTAAGGTTTGGAAAAATTTAATGGGTTGCCTTAGTGCTAGATCTTCATGTATGCTCGTACTTGCTTCATCTGCCAACAGCATGCCTACCATGCTCTGTGACCACAATGATCCTCTCTGAAGTATTGTCTAGGTAGGTCACTTTGACTGGGCTATCAGGATCTTTGAACTCATAGATCGTGAGTGCTCCAACCTCATTTGGTTGATCAGGTTTATACCTCCAAAAGGCTTCATCAGTCTCTCGATTTAGAAGTAGATCTATGCTCTTGTTGTCTTGGGGAATACACTCTGGCGTGATAATTCTAGTAAGAACAGATTTGCCTCGAGGGGTTTTAGGCTCTCCACCTATGTTTCCTTGCTCTAGGTCACCTATGTGCAACTCTGGAATCACATTACCAAATTCTTCTGTCCTATTTGGGTGACTGGTGACTACATATATGGTCCCTTCTTTGTCCAGGTATGCACCATTTTCAAACTTGATAGCTGGATGTTCAATTCCAATGGGTTGGTCAGGGTTTTTAATTTGGATCACAGATCTTCCTAGGCCGTCCTCATAGATGCAAGCACCTAATCGGTTGGTCCTAAGGTATTCTAGTTGTGTCTTGTAAGGGCCTTCTACCCTGTGTAAGTATGGCACTCCTGAACTTCTTCTGGATCTCTCCATACCTTGAGACTTCTCATACTTGCTAGTTTCAGAGCTAGGGTAGTACGAATGATGGCTCAACTACTAGCCCAAGACCCAGCAATGTGATTGACATTAGCCTCTGAAGATCTAAGACTTTGTCTATCTCTCCCTAGGTGTCGTCCTGATCTCAGGTTCATATGCTTAATTGAATAGCCCCAATTTTCCCAAGTACCACCTCATTGCCGCTCAATTTGTATCAGTTACTTGGTTCTTTTTTAGTTGATTATCGTGTTTATGATCTTGTCTGATATCACGTCGTCAGGAATACTTGAGTGACTTCCCGCACTTTAAGTTGATCGTTCCCCATTAAATTCTTTTCCTTTAAAGTTATCGACCACACACAGATTATGTTTTAGCTTGAACTTGAGTATTTAATAGTCTTCAACTTCATAGATGCCTATCGTCGCCCTGACTTACTTCTAGCACTACTCGCACTTAGCCTAAGCTAAGAATTGATAGAGGGAGTTGAGAATATTCCAACCTCACTTGCTGATCCCTTGCTCGTTAGTGCTCAAGAACCCTGTTCTCAAGCTTGTAGAATGCCCTTTCTTTCGATGCCCTCTCGTGCTCTTAATGGACCTGTAAGAGTCCTAAAGTTAGCTCAAGACTTAATTTCAAATGACATAACAAATCACTTTCATTCATGCAATTCAGATATCAATTTGCACCGTGTCTTTATAGAAACAATTCTAGAGACCCCTTAGTTTGGTTCCGCCTGGGTATGGTCAACTTCAAAATACTATATCTAATAATGCTGGTATTGATTTTACCGTTACCAGTGGAAGTTTTGATAGTACTCCCCACGAGCTTTCCAACAAACCCAAGATCACTCCGAACAGATTTCATATGAGGAAGTTATGACTATTCAGGGTTCTGGGGTTAAAATAGGGTCCAAACAGGATGACAGACAACCCGGGTCTTCTAGGCTGTCAATCACGATCGACTGGGCTGTCAATCGCGATGGACAGAGCTGTTTGTCGTGGACTGTCAGTCACGATGGACACGTGTCAATCGCGATTGATGGGTGTCAATCGCGATGGACAGGGGTGTTGGTCGCGATTGATGGGTCAATCGTGACTGATTGTGTCAATCGCGATGGACTGAGATTTTTAGGTTTTTTGCATGTCTTTGTGTCAATCGGGGTCTATGAGTCGCGATGGATATGTTTTTCTCCAAGATGAGGTATCGGTCATGATGCTTCTGTCAGTCACGATGGACAGGGGTGTCCGTCACGATGGACACATGTCGGTCGTGATGGACTGCTGTCGGTCGCCATGGATAGGCAAACCCTCGTGATGGATACCGTCTGTCACGATGGATAGAGGTGTCCGTCGGGGTCTGTCAATCGTGATGGATAGGCTGTCCGTCGCGATGGACACTATCAATCGCAATTGATGCTGTCAATCGTGATGGACAACAAAAATGCAATTTTTTTAGAAATTTTTGTGGATTTGTGATGTGCAAGGTCTCTAGTCTACTGTGATGCACTTAGTTTTACAAAAGGAGCAATTTTTCTGTCAATCGCGATTGATAGACATCTGCGACACAGAGACACAACCGAGCTTTTTCGTACCTGCGCGACGTGCTGGAGATGAGGGGACAGCCAGATCCTGCAAGGAACTCAAAAAACATGCAAAAGCAGCGCACAACAATTCGCTCTCTCGCTCTCTCTCACAAGTGAAATGAGGGAAATGGAAGGAGGAAGGAGATATGATCAAGAACTTAAAATTTTTGCGATGATGGAGATGGAGGTGGGATATGGTGAGGATAATGATGGTGATGATGATGGTGAAGTAAGGAAGAGAAAAGTAAGAAAAAGTAAGGGATTACCTACAACACCAATGTCACAACTCTACGTCTTACCATCACACGCTCGTCCTCAAAGCTCGATCCCTCGCAACGGCGCCAAAATTTGGTGTAGCTCAGTGATGAGTAGCACCTCCTTTAATGTCAATCCGAGAAGACGTGAGGATGGTATGAAGACCTTGAACAAGTGATGGCACCGGTGTGTGAGTGAGAAGCACACTAACATGCACACACATACACACACACGTGCACACAAGGCAAGAACAAAGAGAGAGACAATGGAGTTCTTTAGATTACTCAAAAGCGCTCTTACAAGTTCAATTCTACAACAAGCTAACCTCAAAAATGAGCTCTCTAGATTTTTTTATAGTTTTCGACTAGCTTTGGCCCTGTCCAGACCTAGTGTCCGGCCTAGTTAAAAATTAGGTTCAAGGGCCTATTTGGGGGCTCAAACAGAGTCTAAAAATTATGAAAATTGGTAGGATGATACTTCTAATACTCCTCAAGCTTGAGGACTCCTCGGCTTGAACAAAAGGGAGTTACAAAAAGGTGAAATGGTAATTACAATGATTGTTTAGTAATGAGAATCACTCTTATAGAGATGTTGATTTGGAAAAAATTGAATGGCCTATTTCCCCGATCTTCGTTAACTGCTTTGTCTGCTTAGTCCTTCTCTTTGCTCTGAATCTTTCTGCTGGCTTCCTTGTCTCCTCAGTCCTTGGGTGCCCTGACTGCTATCAACATATGTGTACATGTATGTCTATGTGTATGTGTATGTGTATGTGTACGTGTATGTGTATGTGTATGTGTATGTGTATGTGTATGTGCATGTGTATGTGCATGTGTATGTGCATGTGTGTGTGCATATGTATGTGCATGTGTATGTGCATGTCTAGGTGTGTGTATGTGTTTGTGTATGCATGTGTATGTGTGTGTGTATGTGTGTGTGTATGTGTGTATATGTGTGTGAATGTGTGAGTATGTGTATGAGTATGTGTATGTGTATGTGTATGTGTATGTGTATGTGTATGTGTATGTGTAATATGTGTATGTGTATGTGCATGTGTATGTGCATGTGTATGTGCATGTGTATGTGTGTGTATGTGTGTGTGTATGTGCATGTGTGTATGTGTATGTGTGTGCGTATGTGTATGTCTATGTTTATGTGCATGTGTATATGCATATATATGTGCATGTGTATGTGCATGTCTATGTGTGTGTATGTGTTTGTGTATGTGTGTGTGTGTATGTGTGTGTGTATCTGTGTGTATATGTGTGTATGTGTGTGAATGTGTGTGAATGTGTGTGTATGTGTATGTGTATATGTGTATGTGTATGTGTATGTGTATGTGTATGTGTATGTGTATGTGTATGTGTATGTGTATGTGTATGTGCATGTGTATGTGTATGTGTATGTGTATGTGTATGTGTATGTGTATGTGTATTTGTATGTGTATGTGTATGTGTATGTGTATGTTTATGTGTATGTGTATGTGTAGGTGTACATGTAGGTGTACGTGTAGGTGTATGTAAAGGTGTATGTGTATGTGTATGTGTATTTGTATGTGTATGTGTGTGTTTGTATGTGTAGGTGTATGTGTATGTGTGTGTATGTGTGTATGTGTGTGTGTGTATGTGTGATCGTGTATCGTTTCGTGCCGATCACGATACTTGAGAAGTTTCGTTTGGTCAAAGATCGCGATACCTGATAAGTATCGTGTAATATCGTTTTTGCCAGCGATCGTTTGGAGAGGTCGTGTATCGTTTGGCCTAGAGATCGTGTATCGTTTCTCAGAAATCGCGATACTTATCAAAGATCGCGTATCGTTTCGTTCAAGTATCGGCGATCGTTGGTCGCGTATCGTTTGGGTCAAGTATCGTGTATCGCTTCTCAGATATCGCGATACTTACCAACTATCGTGTATCGTCGATCGTTTCAATTCAGAGATCGTGTATCGTAGGATCCCAAGTATCGTATATCGTTATCATCCAAGTATCGTTTGGCCCAGAGATTGCTTAGATCAAAGATCGCGATACTTCCCACAGATCGAGTGTCGCCTGTTCCAAGTATCGAATATCGTCGGGATTGAAATATCGTGTATCGTTTCCCCCCAAGTAACAAGTATCGTTTCCTTCGAATATCGTATATCGTGTTGACCCAAGTATCGGGTATCGTCTGAACACAGAAATCGTGTATCGTGGAGTTTTAGGAGACAAGTATCATGTTCTGAAAAAATTCTTTTTTAGCCATTTTTCCCAGCCAAAGGCTTCTAGAAATTATTGACCTGTTGTGAAGAGTACCAAAGGCCCAAGGGTAGCACATACCGAACAAAGTTTAGAAGTGGATGAACCTGAGATCCGGAAGAACCCTAGGAAGCCGAAGAAGTGTAATTTCTTCTGTAGGAAGTGTAGCAGAACCGAGTAACCGTTCACATTATTCCGAGACCTCCAGTGAGTCAGAGGAAGAAATTCCCATGGCTTCAGAGGATATGCAGAACACGGTACCCATGATTGGCATGATGTCAATCATTGAGGGAGAGTACAGAACCTCTTTGGAGTATGTGAACACCAACCACAATGAGGTCCCCATTTATCTGGATGGTCTAAACAGATCTGTGGCCAGGTTAAAGAAAGCTTCAGAGGCTTACATAGTGCCTAGACCCGCAGTCAAATACGTAGGAGGACTTTACATGGACAAAAGGGATATACAATATGTTGTCACAGAACACCCAGAGAACATTAACGAAATTGGTGAAGAAAATAATGCTTCAAACTTAACTGGAGGAAGGAATGAAGAGCAAGTAACCACGCCTAGAGGAAGATCTACAGTTACGAGGATATGGAGAGGAGATCTGATTCCCCAGGATGACACCTTAATAGATGTATATTTGATCAATGGGATGGAGCATCTCCTTAGAGCACATTCCTCAATTTGGGAAGCTGCTCCTAATCCAGTCACCATTTATGAATTGCAAGATCCTGATTTTTCCACCATTACCACTTATCTGGATAAAAATCAGAGAAGATATTGGCCCATAACAGAAGCGGAAAGAGCGGAATTGAAATATCAAAACATCCCAGTGTTCCCACCTCGAGACCAAGCCACTACATCAAGAAACCCACTGGGAACTTCCCATAATGATTCATACCAACAGTCAGGCCAAACCCAACAAACCCAACAAACCCAACAAACACAACAAACACAACAAACTCAAATCCCAGTCAGACCTCCTGTACAGTTCGCAATACCTGTAAACAACCCTAACTACCGACCTCAACCAACTTTTGACCCAAGACATGGAGTTCATGCTCCAGTCAGACCACCGGTAGTAAGAGGACCAGGCATACCTATAGGAAGACCTATTTTCCCAGTGATGCCTAGACAACCCGAAGCAGGAAGACGACTAAGGCCAATCCAAGTTGCCAAATGTATGAGAAATCACTATGATGGCTCAAGTGAACCTTACAACCATATAGCAGAATTTAAACAAGTAATCAGAGCCGAACAGGTAGAAGACTTTTTGATTCAATATGAGTCCTTTGGTCTTACCTTGTCAGACACAGCATTGGCATGGTTTCAGCCATTGGACCCTAATACCTTTCAGAACATGGAGCAAGTATACCAAGAAATGATTGAAGAATTTACTAAATCAGGAATCAAAAACAATTCTTCATCATTAATCCATAGCTTCAAGCAAGTCCCTACCGAGTCAGTGAGATTGGCTGCCAGAAGATTCAAGCAATATGTAGACAGATGCCCAGTGGAAGAGAGGCCAACACAAAATAAAATGGTGTCATTATTTTTGGAAGGACTATTGAACGGATCCTTGAGATCATTGGTGTATGTAAAAAGAGTTCAGACCTTGCAAGAATGCATGAAGGAATGCATAGATTTAGAAGATAACCTTGCAGAGGATCTGAAAATACCTCAAGGAAGCTCTAAAACCGAAGATTCGAACAGTAACGCATCCATACCTAAAAACAACGTAGAGGAAATAGCCGAATTGTTAGCGAAAAAATTGAATGTTCAAGGACAGAGGAACTACCCCAATAACCCAATGAGAGTACCCATGCTTAGAAGGTGTATGCATTGCGGAGGTGATCATCCTTCTCATTTGTGTACTAAGGGAGTAGTCCCACCGCCGGCTTATGGTTATAATAGACCCACTGTCCCAGGACCTCTACAATATTGCAGTGTGGAACAAAAATACACAAATCATAGCACAGAAAATTGTCCCTACAATAGGCAAGCAAGACCTGCACAGCAATACACGAGACCGTACGGATACCCTCAGAATCATCAGGGAGGTGAAGCTTTTAGGTATCCCTCTTATCAGCCACAGGCCCCAGCACATAATTTTCCATAATCCTCTTATGAGCAGGATTATGTGTCATTAATGTACACAATGAACAATACAAAAAGGAAGAGGTAGGATCAGTGTTAGCAGATCCTATGCCTGAAGAATTAGCCATGTGGATTCAGGCATACAAGGCAAGAATCAGAGCAGGACCTACCATAGAGCAACACGAGAGAGAATATCCAAGAGGCGACTTAGAAAAAGAAAGGCTAGAAATCTGCAAAAAATTGATAGAAGTTGCACAACAAACCTTAGAAAAACCTGCATCGCCTTTACCCAATACCCGAATTTCTGAAGGAGAATTCCAAGAGTGTGTAAACACTCATGAAACACCCGAAGTAAATAGACCACAGGATGACGAACGTGGTGTTGAGAGAAAGGAAGGATCCATAGTCCCCGAAGTAGAAGGAGAATGGACTAAGGATCTATGGGCACGAGTTCAAGAGGACAAATGGAAGAAGGTGGAAGGAATGGAACCGCCCTTTGAAGAATTAGAAGCAGAAAATGAAATGGAGGGTTCAATACTTGAACTAAATTCCGAAGAAATTTTTCCAATGGATGCAAGTGACAAAGGAGAGGAAGATGTAAAGGAACTGCCCAACTACACCGGGGAGTACGAGCACAATTCAGAATTGTATCGCATTCCCTCAATGAGGAAACGAGAAACGAACCCATCAGTCCAAACATCGGAGATCATACAACGCCTTAGAGAGGTAAAAATCCCATGTACCCTAACATTTGAAGAACTGTTAAAGGTAATTCCACATTTAAAAGAGAAATTAATCAATCAATGGGAAGTCAAGGAGGAAAAGAAAGAGATAGCTGACGAAGTAAACACAATGAGAATTCCAGTGGATAAAGTGGGAGACTTTAGTGAGGGAGATGAAGGAAATACCTGCCTTCCAATCACCTATAGGGGTTACACTACCAAAGCCATACTAGATTCAGGAGCTGGTGTTGGCATTGCTACCAAAGAAATTTGGGAGAAATGGGGAAAACCAGCATTAAGACCAACACGCATGAAAATACAAATGGCAGATGGACATACGGAAAGACCCTTAGGATTGTTGGAACGAGTAGTCTTCACTACGTGTGGAGTGGAATTCGAACATACTTTAGCAATTTGTCACTTTGAAAGGCCAAGCAATTATGAAATGATCTTGGGAAGGCCTTTCATGAGACAGCTAAAGGTCGTACAAGATTGGGGAAAAGACGCGGTTTACCTACAACACGCAGGAACCACCACTAGAATAAACCTACATACGTACACTTATCAAGATGTTCCACCTCTACAATGGAATCAAATTCATAAGGAGGAAGATAATCAATCGGTTCATAGTGCAGGTTCTAGTGATCAATCCTGGATGAACGAGGACACTCATCTGTGGATATGTCAAGCTGCAAAGAAGGAAGAGGAGAGAAGAAAAGGATGGCAACAGAAACACGGAATAGCGAGGTCTGTACAAGATCCAGCTTATATGCCACAAGTATTTCCGGATGAAGAATTTGAACCTCACGGTTGGATGGAAATTTTAGCTACCCTCGACGTCTGTGTAAACAAAGAAGTAGTGACCATGAACGAATGTATCGATGAGGAGGGTTATGATGTTAGCCTGTATATGGTAGTCCTTCAGGAGGCTGAAGAAGGAGAAGTGATCGAGAAAGACTGGAAGGAGGACTACGAGAGCATTGAAATGGAGCCGAACCCATGGATCTAGGGAATAGTACCACCAACATAAATATCACCGTCGATGGAAAACACCAGGAACTCACACAGAAAGGGGAATTAGAAGTGGAAAGAGAATCAGAAGATGAAGAAAACAAACCCCAAGACCAATTTGAGGTACCAGCTCACTTTAAAAAATATGAAGTGGAGGAGAGAAAAATTGCTATTCAAATGCCGAAAAGAGAAGCACAGCCTGGAATAGCATATGATAATAAGGAACAAACCAAAAAAATAGTTGTAACTATGGAAGGAGGAGAGGAACGATGTACTTTCATAGGACAGGATGTCTCATTAGAAGAAGAGCAAGAGTTAATTCGTCTCATAAGAGAATATCGGGATGTCTTTGCTTGGACCTATAAGGATTTGAAAGGAGTAGATCCATCTATATGTGCGCATAGAATCCCCATGACATCCGAAGCCAAACCTTCTAAACAAAGACCATATACTTATAATGATGTGTATTCAGCCAAGATAAAAGAGGAAATAGACAAGTTACTAGATGCTGGATTCATCTATGAAATTGAGCACACGGAATGGGTGTCACCTCTAGTGGTTGTACCAAAAAAGAATGGAAAGTTAAGAGTGTGCATCAATTTGAAGAAAGTGAACGCCGCAACCATAAGGGATAGTTATCCCTTACCAATTACGGATCATCTCTTGGAAAGGGTAGCAGGGAAGGAAGTTTATAGTTTTCTGGATGGCTTTTCAGGGTATAATCAGGTAGCCATTGCTCCTGAGGACCAACATAAGACAGCTTTCGCAACTGAATGGGGGGTATACGCCTTTAGAGTCATGCCTTTTGGTTTAACGAATGCCCCAGCTACCTTCCAAAGATTGATGTGTCATGTGTTCAAGGAATTTCTGAGAAAAAGTATGGACGTATACGTGGATGATCTTTGTACATATTCAGCTATACGATCAGAGCACATCCCTGAACTAGAAAAAATTTTTGCTAAATGTCGACAATATCGAGTATGCCTCAATCCTGAAAAATGTGTCTTCATGGTTCGACAAGGAAAAATCTTAGGACATATTGTCTCTAAGAATGGGATTTCAACCGATGAAGACAAAATCAAAGTAATTTTGGATTTACCAAGACCAAGGACTGCTAAAGGATACTATCGAAGATTCATACATATGTACGCCATAATCGCTAGACCTCTTTATGCATTATTGACTCTGTTTAAATGGACCGAAGAATGCGAAAAAGCTTTTAATGAGTTAAAGAACCGATTGAGTTCAGCACCCATCCTTCGAGTCCCCAACTGGAATAAACCGTTTCACATTCATGTGGATGCTTCCAAGTTTGCCATTGGTTGCATCTTAGCTCAACCAGCTAACACAGGAAAATTAGACCACCCTATAGCCTATGCTAGTAGACAGTTAAATCAAGCGGAACGCAATTATACTACCACGGAGAGAGAAGGCCTAGGGATGTTATATGCAGTCAAAAAATTCAGACATTACCTACTGGCAAACAAATTCAAATTCTTCATTGATCATCAAGCCCTATTGTACCTAGTCAACAAGCTTTGTAATACAGGACGACTAGTACGATGGTTTTTATTGCTAATGGAATTTGATTTTGAGGTAATAGTCAAAAAAGGAAACACCCACATAAGAGCAGACCACTTATCTCGAATGACCCATGGAGAACCACCCATAGGAGTACCAGATGATCTGCCAGATACTTACCTTTTTAACCTGGAAGTATGTACAAAGTGGGCTGAGAAATTGATCCCTATACTCACTCATGGGCCTCAACACTCAATTAATAGGAATAGCAAAAAGGAAATTCTTCAATCGAGGAATTTACACATTGTGTCAGGAAGTGTATACTACAAGGAACCCAACGGAGTGTTACTCACATGTGTAGATGAGGATGAACAAACGCAACTAATTGAGCAAGCCCATGTGTACAAATGGACAACACACAAAGGGATTCATGGAACTATTCGAGAACTGAAAAGATTAGGAGTATATTGGCCTGACATGCCCAAGAGTGTTCACGACCACGTAAGTAATTGTGCAGAATGCCAAGAGACGGTTCCTGAAGATCATATGTCTCTACCTTTTTCGACCATAGCACCCAATTGGAGTACAACATTAGTGAAATTCTTAAAAACTCAAGAACATGAGTTAGGAACTAGCTTGGCAAGAAAGCGATCCTTAGAGGAAATGAGTAAGGACTACATTCTCATAGGAAAACAATTGTTCAAACGAGGGAAGGATAACCAACTAAGATTATGTGTGCATGAAGGAGAATATCTACCCATATTAGAAATGGCACATGCGGGTGCTGCAGGAGGTCATTTTTCGGCTGAAAGAACTGTTAAAATGATTCTCTTTGCAGGCTTGTGGTGGCCAACTCTACATATGGATGCTGAAACGTATGTACGAAGTTGTGAGACTTGTCAGAGAACTAAATACCCAATTCGGAGAGATGACATGCCATTAAGACCAATGATATGCGCGAGAGCTTTCACAAAATGGGGAATAGACTTCATAGGGCCTATTAACCCACCAGCAAAAGGTTCACACGCCGAATATATAATTGTAGCCACAGATTACCTGACCAAATGGGTTGAAGCAAAAGCAACAAAGAAAAATGACGCAAGAACCACAGCCAAGTTTCTCTTCGAGAACGTGTTCACTAGATTTGGACTACCTATAGAAATTGTGAGTGATAGAGGTACGCACTTTGTTAATGAAGTGATAGAAGCCTTATTGAATGAATTCTTAGTAATTCATACGAAATCAGCCCCTTATCACCCACAAGCAAATGGACAAGCAGAAAGTTCAAATAAAATCTTGTGTACGGTTCTCACCAAAATCGTTAACAATGGTAGATCTGATTGGGATAAGCAGTTACATCATGCTTTATGGGCATTTCGAGTAGCCTATAAAACCGCCATAGGCACTACTCCTTTCAATTTAGTGTATGGGCAAAATGCAATTTTGCCAATTGACTTCTTAGTGCCTACATTGAAAGTGGCCCAGCAATATGTGTGGAACGGTCATGAATTATCCCAACAACTAGATCAAATTGAGAAGTTACATGAGACTAGATTGCAAGCAGTAGCAGGCATTTATGCTGCTAAACGGAGACAAAAGGCATATTATGATGCACATATAAAAGACAAGGGACTTAAAGAAGGCGACTTAGTTCTAGTATACACTTTGAAACAACATGCTAAGAAATTACAGAAGAGAGGATATGGTCCGTTAATCATTAATCGTATATCTAAAAGTGGAGCCATTAGCTTAGCAACCTTAGATGGGAATGTATTACCAAACTACATCAGTGGGTGTCGAGTGAAAAAATATCTAGAACCATTAACCGAAGAAACTTTGTCTCGATTAATCAAAGGCAAGAATAGACGTATAGAAGAGGAAAGAATACGCGAGGAAGCGAGACAGGAAGCATTGGAAAGAATAAAGAAACGGAAAGAGTGGATGAGAGAGCGAGATGAGAGATATCGGCTAGGAGAAGAACTCATCCCAATGGCTAATTTTAGAACCACTCAAAACCTAGGATCACAGAGAACACAACCATATTTAAATTTGGGAGCAGGAAAAACGGAGTACCACTTGGTGAATGCTCTCATTGACACAGGAGCCGCTGTAATCTGCATCAAGCTTTCTTTGACCCAAAAACTCAAGGAGACAGTACGCCCATCGATGGCCCAGTTGATAGGAATAGGAGGAACAATTACTCAATGCATAGGTGAGATCACCTTACCTTTACATCTTGGTAACAACACTATGGAACAAAAGCTGTTGGTGTGTCATGACCAAGATTTACTTGAAGAGGTAGTGTTAGGTCAAGACTGGATTTACGAATACGAGGTGACCATTCAATTGGCGTTCGGATACATCTCAGCCAGGATAGGACATCGTGAAGTATTCAGTCTGCTAGATGAACGACCACTCAAATCTGTGAGCATGGAGCAAACAGTTCACTCTAATGAACAAAGCCCTGAATGTATGATCACTAGCACTATAGAGACACCTTCATCGAGTACTATATGTGCGGACACTTCGAATTCTGTTTGCACACCTTGTTCTAGTCTAGCGAGTCATGAGAGTGTCAATCTATCTGAAACACACCTCACCGAAGCACAATGCATAAGGGATACTAGTCCTCTGAGTAATTCAAAATCTGTACCCATTAAAATATACCCTATTCCATACTCTAACCAAGCGTGGATAAAGAAAGATCAAGTAGAGGAGTATCTTCGACGACAGAAGCACAACCGGCATCAGAACAAACAATCAAGGGAGAAATCAACTCAGTCTGAACAACGAAGTCATCGACAAGTTGCTACAATATGGATCCCAAAGAAAGTAGTAGCCGCTCAGCAGGATCGTTTGCAAATCTGGATTCCTAAGTCATGCACTACAAAGAAACCAAACCGAAAGGATGATCCCCAAAACAAGAAAAACCAATATGGTCCACAGGCAAAACAACCACAGACAAAGACTTATTGGAGAAAGAAGGAGTCTGTAATGGCAATCCGAGCCATTCCGAGATTCACAAATTAGATCAAGCAGACCCACTACAAGAAGAAAAGAGCCACTTTCAGTGGAAATGGGCAACATACAACAAGGCCCAGCACAAGGAAGCAGATTTGGATACCGAAAGACAAAACAAACGGCATGCATACGCCAACTAATTCCAATTGCACACATATGGAGCCTTCGAGAACCAAAGTATGCATGATAGGGCCACATTACAAGGCCAAGCATTCGGCACATCCTTCTTCTATTTCAGGATAGTCAAGCACATTTTCCTCACGGAGAAATAGGAGAGCACTTGTACATATATTAAGAAAAATACTCCAAAAAATTTAATAACCGCTTCGGCTATAAACTAACTTTTCTGTTTTCCTTTTTTAGATGAAAATATAAAAAATACATGAAAATGTGAAAAATCCAGGTATTACCTTTCTCACACACATGGGAAAGGGACGACACCGTTCACTCAGAGCAATATCGAGCTTAGGACAAACAAATAAAGGAGGATTTCTGAGAATATATGGCCACTAATTCATACTCTATATTGAGTGCAGATGGCATCTACTGATTCAGAATCTACGCAGCAAGAAGAAGTCCAACTTTTCCCAGTCGAGGCCATTACAAAAGCTAGAGGTCACTGGTTCCGGGATGATCAACCAGTGGCAGAACTCATCTTCATGGCAACAATTAAAATTATGGACACAGATCATTATTTTCCTATCATGTCACAGGACTTCAAAACGATCATACAAGGGCTACCTCATATTGAGGATGTATGGACACAAGCAGGCATAGAGGCATTTCTCAAATTGCCTATATATGCTCCAGACTTTCAAAGATGTGCACAAGTCATGAATACCATGCAACCTGCCGCGACAAAGATCTCAGTTCCCGAAGCCCGAGTATTGGATAAAGTAGGGACATGGAAGACCATCCAATTCACACATGAGTTAATCAATAAAGCTTTTGGATGGAATCAAGTTGGAGTTACTAGTGTCAAAGACGAGTGCCATGATCCCAAGAAGAGATCATTTTTGGAGATAAACAGAATTGACATAGAAGATGCTGTGCGATTGGTGCATCAGCACTTTTGTTTCCCCAGCATGCACAGATACACAGCTCCACAGAAGATAGTCGTCCAACTATTATCACATGCCATGCGACAAATAGGAAACAAGATCAATTTAACAAGCTATGTTCAGGAAAGGTTATTTGAAGCCCAGAAGAAGTGGGGACAGAAGAAGTTTTTGAATGGTAGTTCCGCTCTCACATTACTGATATATGAAGCTCTAGAAATGAAGAGTTGTTTGAGAGAGATGCCAACCTCAGAAGGGCTCGCAAGATACGCAAAATTAGCTACAGTCCCTAAGAAGAAGAAAGCAGGGGTTATGGTGGAAGAAGTTGGAACCAGCAAACCGAAACCCATGAGGGGTACAAAGCGCCTACGGGAGGAGGAAGCCCAAGCTACACCACAATCAAAGAGAACTCATCTCTTACCGAAGATCACGACGGCTCAAATGCCGATTACAAAGAGAGATCTGTCCGCTGCCCTCGAAGAGACACATCAGTATATGCAAGGGCAGGTGAACTTAAATATTCAAGGTCATCATTATAGACAGGCGAGTCAAGAGAAACAAAAACAGAGTCCAGAGAAGACACCAAAACAAACTGGAAGATACAAGGAACTAGGGATCGAAGACTCTAGTACAAATACGGACTCCAGCCCTGAAAAAGATACTTTAGATACTGATATACGGACAGAAACACAAGAAGATGAATGGAATGAAGTCGATCAAGTGGAAGTGACGCCACAAAATCAGGAAGAAAAGGAAAAGAGAGTCGAAGGATCTATGGAACCGGAGCATGTCATTCAATTAAATGACACTACAAAGCTAAGCATCAAAGAAGATACAACCAGTGTTGCACATGTAAAACACCCTATTAAAGAGGAAGAACAAACTCCAGTAGGTAAGGAAACAGAGGAATTAACAATAAAAGACATATGGTAATTGAGGTACTGGATGACACACCTCAAGAAGATAAAGCAAACATGGGGGCTGAGCCAAGGATCCAGCTTCAAATTAGGCAGCCCCATGACATTACATTACATGTGGCTCAGGGCAAAGATGTCAATACCGGAGAAGAACCGGGTATACCAAAAACATGGCTAAATGTGGATGTTACTCAGCTGAAGCCTGTAGTGAAGCAGATGATTCAGACAGCCATGGATACACAACAACAAATGATGGACATAGATGCAGATTATGATAAGGCCATGAGAGAAAAAAATCAATTCCAGCTCATGAGCGAACAGCTGTCATCACAACTCATCGAAGCACAAAAGGCGCTCACGATCAAAAGCAATGAGTTGCTCGAAACAAAAACGCAATATGAATCCTTAGTGACTCAACACCACCAACTCCAGGCACAGCTCGTGAATTTACAAAAATTACATGATGTAAGCGAGGCAGACAAAGAGAGAATGAGAGCTAGGAGTACTTTGCTACAGACACAGCTAAAAGTATATATGGAAGAAAATGACACATTGAGAAACAGGAATAAGGAATTAATGAAGTCATTATTATATGATCAACCGATCGAGCAACAGGAATCCTCAGACACCAAAGAACAAGAATTAAAAGAGCAGATAGCACAACATGCAGATTTGCTGCGACAAGAGCAAGAAGTAAGAGAAGAATCAGAACGGAAGTACACTCAGGAAATATGTGAACTAAAAAAGCAGTTAAATATAGCACAGGGAAAACTCGTGAAAAGCTACAGTGAAAACATGGATCATGTAGCCGACATTGGTAAAGAATTGCTGGCCAATAAAGAAACACTAAGAGAAGCCATGCAAGAGATAAAAGAAAAAGATGAATGCATTGAACGGTTGAAGACTCAGATGAAAGAGAAAGCACTGATCGGGACACCAATAGTGTCAGATAAGGAACATCCTACTGACGAGGTAGAGGTAAGCCCTCTATCTCACCCGATCTATAATTCTCCAATACGTGAGCAGATGGCGGATATACATGATGATCATCCTATGCCATATACTGCAGAAATAAGTCAGAAGGAACGGGCACTAGTGGTGTCCCGGTTAACAGAAAATTTTGAGAATGAAGTGGTAAAAGTCCTGAAAGAGGCCAAGATCAAAGGTAAAGACCTGGACAAAATCATGAAGCCCTTCAATATTCCATATGGACTCTTGAAAGAAAAGACAAGACGTTATATAATGAAGATTACACACAAGAGTCCAGATGAGCAGCTGAACTTCAAACATGACACATTCGAATATACGCAAACAGAGTTTGAAGCTGCGCAACCAGTGTGGCGACGAAATTTTTTGGAGAAACATTCCACACTATGAGTGCATTGGCAAGCAGCGCCATATGCATTCCAGGTAAACCCTTCATTTTGTCCACTACTACGCAGAAGGGATACCAGGGAATTTTTGGACCTGCAAAGAAGCGGTACTATAAATAAACACTGGCTCAATTATCCTATGCTTCCGAGCCCGCCACATAACTATTTGCCAACGGAGGATTATATGGTCAAAACCATAGAATTTTGGCTACAGAATTACGCGACAGTACCTGATTTAGCTGTAAAAATGACAAACAAAATACT